>PVJO010011078.1:0-61241 GCA_004026905.1 Hystrix cristata
TGTAGATACAGAGTAGTTCTAGTTTACCCTTTTCCCACTGCTCTAAATTTTATTACAGGGTTTTTGTAAGTTTCCATATTTTCAATCTATGAACATATTTGGACAAACTCATGTTCGGTTCCTAGTATGTAAAAATATTCAATAGGCACATATTGAATTAAATAGTGTTTAAATATTTGTTATCTCTCCACTTTTATTAATCAAAAAAATCCCCAAACTATGTGCATAGTATAATTTTCCCTTTTCTGCATTAATATAAATTTGGTAGGTCCTTTGGAAGACAGTTAAATATCAAAAATAACTTTTCCTTAGCTACTTTGAGAAAATGCCATATTCTTTTAAATATTATTTTGGCTTTCAGTTATTGGTTAGAGTATATTTTAATATCCTTTCAAAACCCAAGTTGGTTGTAGTTTTTTTTTTTTTTAGAATATCTTTAAAAGTATCTATTTTTAAATTTACTCTTATTTACATATTTCATCCAGTTTAAGAAGAATTTTGAAAGCCTTAAGTATTTTTATGTAACATGCTTTTTGAAAAAGCTCTGTGATACAAATATGATCATGCTCTAGGCTTTTCTTCATTCTTATGATAAATCATTTGAGTACCCTGTTTTAGCACATTTATTTCATCAACCAGATCACTCTACCTAGTCATTATTCTAGATGCCCTTATTCCATAGTCTTGAATATTTTGGAGTAACTAAATGCAACAGAATGAAATATGATTTGTCTCAATTTGACAATTACAACTCTTTACCTTTTCAAGCACATTTTCCATGATATGAATTTATCCATTTTTAATGGATTGTTAAAAATAATTAGACTACTTCCGGACAACAAGAACTGTGAATTTCTATCTTACTGGCTAGTTCAGAGAATTATTTGTACATCTAATTATTGTTATTTTTTTAGCCTGACACCAGCTGTCCATGACAAATAAAAAAGTAGGAAATTTAAGTAATTACTCAGATATTTTAGGAAAAATAAAATGTTTTGGCTAAATGCTAAACGTTTTGTTTAAATTATCTTTATTTCTCCTTTTTCATGGAGATAAGGATATTTAAGTATTTTTTAACACATTCCAAACGCACTTGCCTTCTAGTTAGATACCGCGAAATAAAATATTCCTACTTTTAGACTCATAATAAAAATATTTGTATTGACATATGAGACTCACTAAGAAAAGATATTAATGCTGAAATTTATTTCAAAAGGTAGAGAAAATATACATAACAAATTATAATGTAGCCGGATCATATGGCCACTTTGGAAGACCGTCGGGCAGTTCCTTACAAATCTAAACTTCACCCTACCATATAACTGTTGCACTCCCCAGCATGTACTCAAAGGAGTGGAAAGTTTATGACCATACAAAAATGTATACATGAATGTTCGTAGACGCTTTATCTATAAATACCAAAATGTTGAGGCACCTACAATGTCCTTCAGTAGGTGAATCTATGCATAAACTGTGATGTATCCGGACATGGAATATTATTTACCACTAAAAAAAGTTATTCAGCCATGTCAAGGCATGGAGGACACAAATGCATATTATTCTATGAAAAAAGCCAACATGACAACACTAAAGCCTGTGTGATTCTAACCATATGACGTTCTGGAAAATGCGAAACTGCATAGACAGTTTAGACAGTTAAAATAATCTATGGTTTTCATTGGTTGGTTATAGGAGGAATAAGTAGGCAGAGTACAAGGGATTCCTAGGAGAGTGAAATGATTCTGTATGATACCACAATAAATGTATTCGTTCCTATAAAATCTTCCTGTTTGAAATACACAACAAGTTTTCTCATTGAAATATGGTAACATTCTCCCCTTAATAATAGTGTCTTAAAATAACTATTGCTGCTTCGACACTGGCTATAGTTCATGAAACCTATGCTAATATTTTCTTAGCAATGGAGGCTAATTGTCATATTTATTGCTTCATCTTGGCATAGTTCCTGTTTAAAAAAATGTTTTCTGATTCTTTGCAACACATGTTTTTCTTCCTTATGATTCTGATTGTGTTATGTTATTTTGATGTGATTAAACTCACCATCACTGTAGTCTCTACATTCCTGAGCAGGTAGGGGTATTTTTACAAATCTGAAGCTGAGATAATTCTGTGCTGTATCTACTTCAGAATCTTCCATACACTCCTGCTGTGCCAAATTATGTACTTTTATTGTCTAGCTTCCTTTGCAGTAAATGTCCTCTGGAGAACATGATACTGTGGGTGATGGGTTCCCAGGAGCTAGGTTCCAGGTTCTTGTGTGTAAGAAACAAAGAATTGGATAGCAGACACAGAGGTAAAGAATAAGCAGCTAAATTTAATGAAGTTAGGAGGGGGGAAGTATGCTCAGAGTGAGTGGGTTTGTGCCGGCAGAAAAAGAAAATGGCAGGAGTGGAAAAAAATGGTACGATGGTAGGAGGAGATAGTACTGCAAGGAATAAATTGGGTTTAAGGAATTGAAATGTGGGAAGGCCTAGAGTACTTCTCATTGGGTCTTTCAGGGCACAGTTGACAGAATGATTGATAGGGTGCTAAATCATCTCATTGTATCTATTGTGTATGTCCCTTCCCATAATTCAGTTGGTTATGATTGGATGCATGAGATGCAGTCCAGATGTAAGAACCTTTAGCAAGTTCCAAGTGAAGAAAGGTCATTGTAGGTCCTGCCTGTAGGTCTGATGTATAGAAGCCCTGGCGTGAGATTTTAGAGGTCACCAGGGGTCTTTGTTATTTCTTTCTCTGCTTTGATGTAGTAGACCTTAGAACAAAAGCCATGGATGTTTGCCCTGGACCATTGTCCCAGTTCAGGTGAGTTTAGGGGAGTGGTCCCCAGCCTCAGTTGTACTATCTGTATTAAATGTATTTCCCTTTTTGTAGCTAAGCTTACATCACACCAAGACATTGTCTTAAATATGGTAAAGTGCACATCCATTACTCTTCAGAAGCTGTCCAGTGAGTGAGAAGGAATGATAAAAATAATATGAAAACAAGAAAGTAAAACAAATATTGAATGATTAAACGCATCTTATAAAATTATGACTTATTTCTCTGATGATATTGAATTTTAGTATGTTATGTGATAATGAGATAGGAGAAATATAACTCTCAACCTGCTAGATGTCAGACGTGCTGAATTTGTGTCCCTGAAATCAAAGAATGATTTACAAAGGACAGAGAAGGTAAGAAATAGGAAAGGTTTATTGAGGAATAGCTCCTGAGAGACAAGAGAGGTTCCAAGTGGGTTGCCACTGCGGCCTTTTGTCAGGTGTAATATATATAGCAAAGTCGCAATGTGGGTACAGTGAGGGTCAGTCTATAATCAACCTATGGGATTGTAGCTACTTAGCTAATATTGATCCAATAAGGAAGCAGGGCATGTAGCAAGGTCATACGGATAGCATTATAATCCTCAGCTTTCTATGACCCCTAAAACAGGATCAGTTTTGGAAAGGGACGGATCCAGTGTCCTGGTCACACACTTGGCTGTCTGATGCATATTTTGAGCAATTGTACAGGGCGATACCAATTACAGTATGATCTCAAGTTTCATTTATCCCTTAAGGAAGTCCACAAGTCTGGTAATAGTGACTTTATCTTGAGGCCTGGGCTTCTTCGGTTGTGCCTCAGCCACAGTTCTGATGTCTTTGTTTTTTACAGACTTCCTTGAGCCCAGTTCTTTTCTGACTACTTATTAATTTCTATATAACTTAGCTGCTTACAATAGTAACACAAATTGTAAAATGAGGTTAACCATTCCTTTAAGGATTACTGTGTGAAAATTGATAAATATTCCTCCATCATGTCAGTTTGGTCAGTGCATCACTGGGACAGCGCATTTCTTTACATACTGACCATCCTGAGCTTCGCTGGGGCAGGTGTCATTTCAACTAGTTGATTCTCATTTGCACTAGATACACTCGTGCATTTATTTGCTTTGTATCAAATGTTTTTTGTATTTTTTTAAATTTAGAACATTGTAGTCACCTTTGATGTTTGCATCTATTGAAATCTAGTGATAAATTCTTATTATTTTCTTTTATTAATTTGTGTTTATTTTGTCAAAAATAGTGTATAATTTTGTGCTACAACCTATAAAAACTGTTATTGTTAGTACATTAGATACAATTTTTACACTTCTCCAGAAGTGTTTTTCTAATCTTTTTCTAATCTTAAACTTCTCCAGAAGTGTTTTTCTAATCTCTTGGGGGGGAACTGGGGATTTTCTGGGCCTTGCGTCTGCTAGGTAAGTGCTGTACCACTTGAGCTAAATCTCCAACCCCTTTTTCTAATCTTTTGACATGTAAATCTTTTTGCAAGTACCTTGCTATCCTCAAGCCCAGGGATGCCTTCTTAGAGAATACTTCTTTTACAATACAAAATGGACATGTTTGGGACACAGAGACTGAATAAAAAGGAAGTACCAAGAGATCTGCGAAAGAAAAACTAAAAAAAGCCTATCAGAGAGAAAGTCTGTGTTATGAAATGGAAAGACGAAAAACATGTCTCCTCATTGTCAACTATTCCTAATACAGAAATGATAGAACTTGAAAGAAGAAACAAAACTAAAAAAAGTCCAATGGGGTCAATGGTTATAGTAATTCTATGGGTGGTGTTGACAGAGTTAACCAATATTTTAACAAGCTATCCTGTAATCAAAAAGTGAATAAAAACATTATTATGAAATATTTATGCATCTTCTGGACCAAAACTATGAAACTCATTTGTTATTTATTCAAAACAAGAGGGTTCAAAAACTTGTTTACAACTTGGATTAGGTCTAATAGAGCAAATAATTGAAAAATACAGGACAGCAAAACATCAACAAGATGCCCATCCTCGACGTTTTCACTATTACGTTTCGTGGGCAGACATTGTATTGAATTATACCATCCTGGGAATAAAACAAAAGGCTGGCATAACAGTGTAAAGTGCGTTGTTCAAAGAAAGAAAATAACTCAAAAAGAACTCGTAAAGAGATCAGATACTACTGTCCAGGTTGTAACATTGCATTGTGTATTGAATATTTTAACATATACCACACACAGAAATATTACTGACAAAATTTGACAAAATGATTGCTTATATATTTCCTGTTATATTACTTATAAAAATTAATAAAACATGCAATTTTTGGCCATCTTCTACTTCAATAATTGGACAGGTAAATGGTTAAATGCTAAGTAGAACTGCTAAGATTGAAATTCTCAAAGTCCAGTCACCATCATTATGATATGCATTCAAATAATAATGTAAATAAATTACAGAGAAAAACTCTGTCTTCTGTTTCTTTTCTCTTCTTCCCAACCTTCTTCCTTCACTTTTATTTTCAGTGTCTTTGCATTTTACCTGTAAGGGTTTAATTTTGTGTTCAGAGAAGGAATTTAACCTTTTTTTTTTTTTTCAGTTTTTAAAGATTTTGCAGAACATCTGCCTAAAGCAGTAGCTTCCATATATAATATCTTCTTCCTGTGATAAATATTTCATTGTATTTGAAGCAGAAGCATTAGCTCACCTTAATGCACATAAACATTTAATTAGAACACTTGGACTACTATAGGCAGCCCAGAATAATATCTACTGCCAAGAAAACTTTTATGTTTTCCTGAAGCTTGACTAGTTTCATGCTATGTATTTTGTTCCTTTCTTTAGCCTCCTGACTGTCTTTCCCCACGGCCCTTAAAGAATCCAATAAGCTAACCACAAAGACCCGTTTGCTCCTTCTCTTACAGCATTTGCTTTAGAAAGCTTGTAACTATGAATGTTTTTCTAATCTTTGGGGGGGGGGACCAGAGGTTTTCTGGGCCTTGTGTTTGCTAGGCAAGTGCTGTACCACTTAAGCTAAATTCCCAACCCCTTTTTCTAATCTTTTGACGTGTAAATTTTTTGCAAGTACCTTGCTGGCTTCAAGCCCAGGGATGCCTTTCTCCGAGCCTAGGAATCATCCCTTTGAAATGTAATCACCAGGAAAGATGGAGATTCTGTCTCCTAGACTCTGTCTGCCAGGGTGAGAGCCTAACTTCTTCAGAAGTTCTGTTCCCTGTCTTGAGAAAGTTTACATTTCCTTTAAGTGAAGGTCATTAATCAAAAGAGATTTTGCCTGCTACCTTTGTTTTGTATTGTTTTATATTTTTTCCTCTCATTTTGCAATCATAAACTGAGATAATTTTGAGAAATTTAGCTCCTAGAGATTCTTAAATACTACCATTTTCTTAGTTTTCAGAAATTTTAATTTCAGTTAGCAACTGCACTATAATGAACCCCATTTGAATTCGATGTCTTGCAACAGTGTTGTTTAGTATTTTTCTGTTAATCTATAGTTTATGTGCTTTTTCAAATCTGACTGAGGCTCACATATATGCATACGGGCAGCTCCGTATTGGTCTGGCAGCTGTAGTGATGTGGTCATGTTGTCTCACATAATTTGGTGGTTTGGGGTTGGTTTGCAGTCTGCTAGCAATGTACTGTCGCATTGCACTAAGAAGTCTAATATAGGGAAATTCTCTAGCTAGATCAAAGAAGTACTCATGGTCACAGCATAAACATGCATCCAAAAAGGCAAAGCAAAAACATACATGTGTTCCTTTAAAAATAAACAAAAAGACATCTTGACTTTAAACAGTTTTTAAATATATTGCTTTGGTCAAGAATTGAATGGCAATCACAAAGCCAGAACATGCTAGACTATCAAGCTTTGGGAAAAATCACAGAAATAAGAAAGTTATGAGTTGTCAATTGACCATATATGAGATAATCCTTCCACTGATTTTCAGTCATTAATTTTCCTTAGCTGCTCTCTTTCCATGAATTTGTCATGGACCTACTTCTGTCAATTACAATGAAGACATTGATGTACTCATGAAATAAGGACAATTTGTCCAAGATCTTAAATTTTTACATTCTAGTTCGCTTGTGGTATTACCCAAATTTCATTATATTCAGCTTATGCCACAGGGGTTTTCAATCCTGTCAACTCTTCACTCTCCCACCCAGTCTATGCTGATGTCTGTCCTCATGTTGCTTAAAATTCCATCACCAGGTATTGCAATACCTTCCTCATGCAGTGCTACGAGTCCTTTCTATCTATGTTCCTCGGCTCTGCTCCCTGGATGGCATGAACTGAGCACCTTTGATCTGCCATGCCCTTTGACCATGATGTTCCCACTTTGGAACCAGTTGACCATGAACTGCATCCTCTGAAACTATGAACCAAAATAACTTATCCTCTAAATTGTGGGTATCAGGTATTTTCCCCAATAATGAAAAGCAAGCCAATAAAATTGAACTAATAGAATCAGAACACTGAAGCAGGATGCTACATTTTGTTTCACTTGTTCTCCAGCTGAAGTGTAGGCTGGCAAGAATATGTGATTAAAATCTGCCATGAGATTAGCTCAATGAAGCATTTAGAAAAACTGACACATATTATAACCTGGAAGCCAGATCATTTTCTCAATGAGCAGTTGGTTTTAGGCAACAAGATTTAAAAACAGAATGCTTTGAGTGTACTTTATTATCTGTATCTTTATTTTCTAAGAAATTGTACGAACTAAAACATTGCCCAGTTGATAAGCAGCATGAAAAGATTCACTTGTTTCTCAAATAAAAAGGTAAAAGAGAACATTGAAAACTGTGCTAAGAAACAATAATTGATTTACACTTGTGTTTAAGATAAGAGCTTTGTACAAGCATTAGACTTGCAAATCCCTCACTCTCTGGACTCTATCTTCCACTGAAAGGAGATTTAGTACAGACAAATACTGGATGATGGCTGCTAGGCTGAGTGCCTGTCCACAGTCTGCCAGTCACTGGGGCACGCAGCTTCTTCCCTCAAGTTGATTTGAGCTTTTACCAAGATGACATGTTCACTACACCTGAGCAGTAAGCAGTGCCAGAATTGAGAAGTGGCCCTGCTTCTTATTCTAAATTCCCCTGCCACTGGATTTCATCTGATCCACTTCTTTTTCAAGTTGCCTTCCTATGGTTGCTTTTTTTTTTTTTTTTTCATTCCCCATATCTAAGTACCTGTGGACCTTGGTGAGCACCTTCTGAGTGTCCTGCTGGTACTGCTGACTTTAGCACACCATGATGGTCCCATCCCACAAGGGAAGGTTCTTATGATTCTGCCTTTCTGCTGAGTGGCACTCAGCAGCAGCATTCACAGTATATATATATATATATTTTTTAATCACATTTGATAAATACACTCATGGTAAGGACTTCTCCAACTGCTTTTAAAAGTGGGAAGAATAATGGAATAAGCATGAAATGAGAGTCTTCTGAGGAGGATTAATGGCAATGTATCTTTTAATGGAATAAATTTTTTCACTCTCAACATTCACCATATATTTTGATCATAGTTTGTACATGCATATATTTGTCCATCTTGCAAACTGATACATACTTTACAAACTTAAATACGCCCGTAAATATTTTATTTTTTATGCAGTACCTAATTAAAGATATCTAAATTTCAGTTAGGTGCAAAAACATGAAATTAGCTTTAGTATATCAAACTAAACAAATCTTTATACTGTTCACTTCCATATTAATGCAAGTATATTGTTAATATAACTCCAATTCTATTGGTTTAATGTTTAGAAAATAATATCTTCTCATTCCATAATTACCACAAATGAATTACTAGAAGTACCACACACCAAATGAAATTTTTAAATACAACTAGAAATATTGATGAAATTTTAGTGTGATGACAGGTATGGAAATAAGTAGATGCAAAATGTGCCTTTACTTTCTACAGTCATTAATATTTACACAATTTAATTCTACAGTATATATTAGATTTATTTTTTTAACCTGTTTTATTTTTCTTTAGAAAGATATTTTCTTAGATTATTCATAAATTACTAGCATTTTAAGTACATATATTCAAATGAGATTCATAATAAAGTTATGTAGATCATAAACATACTCTAATGTCCAAGAGCATTGACTGCTTTCAAAAGAATAATATTAAATAGAAAACGGTTGAATATTCTTAGTTGTGTACATCACATTCGGGTTGGTATTTTAAAATAAATATGACATCGTTATTTAAATCACTACTGGAAAATTTAATTTTCTTCATAAAAGTCAACAGTATGTCATTTATTTTATGAAACTTCCAAAATTAGGCCAATAGAGAGAGAATATATTTAATCTCAGTAAATTAATCCTTGGGAATGATATTTTTTAAAGTTTTATGAAGTAATATGAATGCATTTTTAACTGAAAGGAGCTGTGAATTTGTAGAGTGGTAGCTTAAAAAAGTAATACCTGAAGTGAAAAAAAATTTTAACAAAATTTTCAGTCTCCAACACTAAATGGTATGGAGTTCCCAAAATACATTTCCTTGGAAGCAAATTTGTTAACAAAAATATAAAATATGATGCAGCTTCTTAATTAAATCTAATTTATGAAGCATTGGTAGAAGTAAAAGGTGCAGTAAATAGTAAAGTTTTGCTCTTCTGTTTTGCATTTGGCATACTGCGGCAGTTTCTCTGTTCAGTAGACCCTCAATGTATTAATGTGAAAACAGGGTGTAACTGCTCTTCAAAGACACCACCATCAATAAAGTTGCATAAGCTAAATATCTGTGGGTCATTCTAAATTTACCTCTACACCCTTTGTCTAAGCAATCCTCAATTCCTGTGTTATTTTTTCTCTTCCATATACCACATATTCTTTCTGTCTATATCACAGTCATCAACCATCAATTATCACCTGGATTAAGCAAAAGTCTTTTATTTGACTTGTCCATATTTAATCATCCACTCGATTTCTAATCCATTCTCTGGAATGTAACCTCAATTAACTTTAACATTTGAAACATAGTGATGTTCCTTCTATATACAAAAGATTCCAGACCTTTTCCCGAAAAAAAAAAAAAAAAGAAATAAAAACCATATATCCACATATTCAATGCAAGTTTGGCTTATTTTTGGGTCCTGCCTTATTTCTTCTCATGGTTTACCTTGCTGTTTTCAGATTGCATAAATCTGATTTCAGGCACTTGAGTGTCCATTGCTTCTCCTACCTCTATTGGAGCCTGATTGCTGGTCTCTGGCCAGAAAGTGAGTAAAAAAGTAAGTTCACAGCTATTGTATCTTTAGAATTTAATAACTTCCCATAAATGCTGTATTAGTTACATTTCTATAGCCAATGATTTGCAAGAGAACAGATATAATACAGGACATTTGCACATTACAACGTTCACACACACAAGCTAAATGCAGGAAGAGTGTAGAACATCTATCTGTGCACTGGAGACCTAAAAGATCCAATCAAGCACTGGGAGCCCACGGCACTGTCCCATGTAAGTCTGTGCCTGAACTAAAAGGCAGAAGAAATCTACACTGGAGCTGGGGTAGGACACTCACAGTGAAGATGAAGAGCAGAGCTTCCCTGAAGCAAAGAGCAGCCATCCCTGATAACAGAAAGCCCCTGGGCTCCTTCTGTGATGAGAACAGCCGAGTTCCCTTTGGGAGAACCAGCCACAACAGAGCTTCTCCTGGGAAACAGCTGGTGCCTACCTTCTGCTCTTATTCTCCTACATGTTGGGTCAACAACAATCCTCAGGTAAATCCTTTACACCCAGAACCTCACCAACTCAGTTCAGCTGGCCCTTCCTGCTCAAGCTGATCACAATAAGTCCAAAACAAGTGCTTTCTCTCAGAACAGATACATATGACTTTGTCTTGTTGAGCGAAATATCTTATTTTTTTAAAGGAATGATAAGATTCTTTTCCCTTAATAATAGCCAAAGGTAGTCTTGCTTTTTGAAGTAAATATTGTCAAGTTTAAGATTTTCTGTGGATTGAAACTGATCTACAATTGGTCCCCCAGTAGTGCTTTCCTTTCTTCAGTCATTATCATGTTATAGGTAACTAGAAATTATAGTTACTTTCATTGACTTATGTATTTTTATAATATTTACTATCAAAGACACAAAAATAGTGGTTTTCCATTTATTTCTTCCACTATTTGTTTATGCAAATATTGATGCAGGGACAGTTTTTACACTGGCTTATAATTCAGCAGTAATTGATTTATCCTGTAGCTCAGATTCTACAGACTTGCCTGTTGAGAGTGCCTTATGTTGAATCCTAAATCTTTACATATTGCCATTATTTATGTTTGATTATATATTTGTTTGGAGTTCATTGTTTATTTACTAGTATACTCGCTTTTTAGCCTTTCCAGATGGTCTAGACTTACCTGGTTGATTTCTAGCTCTATTCCAAGTCATATTTATTAGTGAGTATCTGTCTACATTAACTGAGAGATTAATTTTTTATCCTTTGGGGTGCCTCGGCAGTGAGACATTCCTTTTCTCTATGTTTGGGCTGATTCATCTGACCCTCATCCCATGCTACTTCATAGGAGAGGAATACAATTCCTCCTTGTTTCTCTGACTCTTCTCTATGCTGTCATGTTAAGTGAATAAAGGGCTAATTGCTACTTTCAGTTTAGCTCACAGTCCTAGCTACAGCTCACCATTTTATTGCTTGACAACCATCAGTATGTGTTCAAAGGTAAATATAAGCTTATCCTGATATCTACAGGTCTAATTCATTTCTGCGTGGATGACTCTGGTCCTCTCCCCAGGGTCAAACGTAGACCCTCATTCTACAGTGAGAAATCTGGCTCTCACAATGTATTTACTTAATTTCTCATTTCCAGTACGCGTATATAGCAGCAGGATTGCTGAACTTTATCTTCATGAGAACAACTGGATTAAGTGGAGGACAAGCGAAGTGCACTGCTTACATACATGTTCCTTTGCCTGCAGTTTAAAAGTTCATGCTTTCCAAAGATATTCAAGTCAGCTCCTTGCCATCCATTCCCCCCTTAGAAAGGGTGTTTTATACATTTTCAATGAAATTTGATTATTGCATTCCATTCTTTCTTTCTCAGATCACCAATTTCTCAAATATCTTTTATGTGCAAGAATGAAGGTTCACTCCTCACATAATAAAAATGGATGAATTCTTCTCATTATTTTAGTACATGTTTGCAATTCATGAAGCTTACAATCATCTTGGAGACTGGTTGCGTGTACATATTATAGCTTGTTTTTGCTAATCCCCTTCCCTCCCTGTTCCCCTTCCTCCTCAGCTTCCCATATCCCCTTTTCCATGCTTGTTGATATCATTTGTTTTAGCTCATATTATGGCATTTAGTGTTTAAATTAATTGGAATTATTAGGTTTCCATACATGGCACATCTTTATTCCTCTCATTCCGCCCACCTCCGCACTTTTTCCTTGGGACCACTTCCCTATTACAAGAGGTTTATCCCCTTGAGACTTCCTATCCATCTTTCTCATTTTCTTCGTTTGTACTTTGCCTCACTCAAATGAGAGATACCATATGGTATTTAAGCTTATGTATCTGGTTTATTTCACTCAGCATTATATCTTTGAGGTGCATTCCTTTTCTTGCAGATGTCTCAAATGTATCATTCGTTATAGCCAAGTAGTATTCCCTTATTATAAATGCCATATTTTCTTTATCCAGGCATACATTGATGGATATATAGCCTGCTTCCAAGATTTAGCTATTATGAATTGTGCCGCTATAAACATTGGTATGCATGTATTGCTGTAGTATGATGACTCAAGATCTCTGGGGAAGATACCTAGCAGAGGAATACATGGGTCATGTGGAATTTCTAATCCTTTTTTTAGCACAGCCACATCAGTATTTGTAATTGCTTGATTTCTTTAATGATTGCCATTCTTTCTGGAATAAGATATTTGATGAATTTTCATAAATGCCTTCAAAGTATTTTATATAATGGCATAACATAGTTTGCTTTTCCATCCACCTGTTGTGGTCCGTCTTTGTATTTCTAATTGTTAATAATTATGAATGAAGTTATTATAAATTTTAATGTGCATGTTTTCATGTGATCATTTTTCCAAAGCAGTTCGATTACCTAAGAGTAAAATTACTGAATTATACGAGGACATTAAGTTTTTCATTCTCTAGTGAACTGTAATTTTAGTTATTGTAATTCTCAACTCTACAATTACTATTTAGTTTTTTTTTTTTTTTTAAATAATACTATCTCACTACTGATATTCTGTCTTTGGTGTTTTTATGTCTTCTGTTAATTCTTTATATTTAAATTTCTGTAGTTCTTTGAGCATATTTGTAATGACCACTTTGAAGTCTATGGCTCCTAATTTTAAATTGTACTTTTTAAAAGCCACTATCTAGGCCTTCTCCCCCATGTATATAGGCCATTCATTTCTGTTTCCTTACCTCATAAACATTTTTGAAAATTGTATATTTTAGATAATGAATTATAGCACCTCTGCTTACTGATTTCCCTCATTCAGGGTGGATGTTTATATTGTTGTTTCTTTGCTAGTTTATTTATTATTATTATTATTATTATTATTATTATTATTATTATTATTATTATTATTATTTAGAAGACAGTTTATTTAAAAGTGGTGAAAAAGAGGGAAAGGAAGATGATAGCTAGCTACTGGACGAGTAGGGAGCATCTGAAAGCAAAATACTCATGGGCCTTTTGTTGTAGCCCCTTTTTATTGAGATTTTTTCCTTGGGTCAGCCCTCAGAATCTGATTGGCTCTTGGGCTTGTCTGTCACCTCTGCTTCGATTTCCCTCAGCCTTGTTACTTTTGTCATTTGGCAGAGGGCAAATTTATGGGTGGGTGCCTTCAGGCCAGGTTAGGTAGATGTAAGGATCAAATAAAGGGGGAGTTTATGTTCTTTATATTTATCTGATCACCTGGGGCCTTCATGAACCAGTCTCTTTGCTTTTGTCTCTTTAACTATTGGGATCTACCTGCCTTTATGTTTCTATTTGATTATAGTTGTCTGGCTTTTAGAGTTTGTCTATGGAGGTCAAAATTGTCTGTTAATTTTTAATAACATCTAAGGAGGCCTTTACCCTATCTTTTCCCTACCTATGGGGACCCCCATCCCTACACTCTTCCCTCTGAGAAAAACACCCAACTTTTGTTGAGAAACCAGGCAAAGACCAATCTATGGCTTCTTTGAGCTGAATGGGGTCATAGTTGGGGAGCAGTGAGGTCCAACAAGAGTCAGCCAGTGTGCATCCCACAGAAGGAGGGTCACTAAAGGGAAAACTGTTCCCGTATCTCCAAAGAGCACCATGCGATCTAGCACAGACCATAACCCATCCCGGCAGATGATACATTTGACAGAGGATGAATTAAGAGCTAAGAGATTCTGATCATTGTCCCAGAAAATTCCTGAGGACTTGACTGATCTTGACATATTGGGAGATAAATTATGACTTGCAAGGGTCTCAACTTAACTTGGTCTTGAATATCCAACAAGAGGACATAGCTAGAGATCTGAATAATGATAATTTAAGCCAGACATACAGGGAAACCCTCCAATCACTGACCCCTGCTAAAAATCCTAAGGGCCAGCCAGTTATAATTGTTATTAGACCATATCTAACATGGCTCCTTACCCAGTCTACCTTTCCATCCTGTTGCTCAGGCTTTAGTCATACATTTCTTTAATCTTTTGGTAAAGCATTCTTTTTTTTCTTTGCCTAGAGGCTGCCAAACCCCAAGTAGTCATGAGGTAGGAATAGGGCATGGCTAAGTCTGGCTGACAAGGGAATGTGACCTGGAAGACTGGCTTGGACCCAATATCAGCTCCAGGGGAGTGGCCTGAACTTGACATCAGCCTGAGGCACTAATGTCAAGTGCCACCCCTCTCACTTAGACAGTAGGGAGTTCTTGGACATTTTCATGAGAACTCCATTCTGTAAATAGAAGCAACACCAGAAGCAAGGACTCTCTTGTTCTCTCTTCTTTTCTATGGTGCCACCAGGGAAGGAACTCTCACTCTTCCTTCCCATGGAAGATGGTGTCTGCATACCCAGGGCCAAGGCTATTATGCCTTTTCATGCTAACCCCTACTGTGCCTTTTAGGTGCGGTAGGCATTTTGCTGTTTCTATTGTTATGCTCAACTTTCCTTTTCTTGTTTTCTCTATAATTTTAAATAAAATTTTGGAACTACTTTTTCCCCCTATTGTTCAGTTCTTTGTTTGAGGAAGGGAAGAACTCAGGAATATCAGAACCTACCCGATAACAGTCATACAGACGAAACCCACTATAAAGCTGAGAGACATCTTTTGCCGAGGCCCATTACACAAAACCTCCCTGCTAATGTTTGCTAGGTTTATTTCTTTTGTTTAGTAATATGGCTGAAATGAATTGTGTAAGCTACTTCCCATGCAATATTCATCTTGTGATGTTTTATGTCAGTTTTTTTCTTGTTTTTATCTTTTATGTAAAGGTTACCCAGTCACACAATTTTAAGTCACTTAACAACCGACGTTTGTAGTGAAGTGAGGCATTAAGAGGTAGGAACAGTGAGATCTTCAAAATTGATTAGGTCATAAGCACTCTGCCCTCATGAATAGATTACTTCACTAATGGAGTACTGTGTTAATGGGTTAATGAGTTACTGTGAGAGTTAATATGTTACAAAAGCTGGTTTGACTTTATTCCTTTTATGCACCCACCCTGTGCCCTATGATACCCTGTGCCACCTCAAGACTGTGGTGTGTCTCCATTGACAAGAAAGCCCCTGTCAGATAAGGTCCTTCCACCTAGGGATTCACAGCCTCAAAACCAAGAGCTGAATAAATCTTTGTTCTTATAAATTATCCAGTCAGTGGTATGCAGTTTTAGCAACAAAAAAGGAACTAAAACAAATGGCCTCTTAATTATTCTCCAGCAAGATTGCCATTGTTTTGACCCATTGTCCTTTTGGATGGAATTCTTCCAGCTGTGCTGCAAAGAAGCTGGTGGCTGAGACATAGCCCCGGAACTCTCCTCTGTGAGACCTGATCGTGTCTCCACCCAATGTGAGTGGAAACATGGTACCACTGTACAAGACCTGTTCTGGTTTTTTGTTTGTTTGTTTGTTTTTTAAGAGGCCCTGTCCAAATAAGAGCCTTCTACTCTTGCTGATGTTCAGGTGCTCTGCTCCAAGGAGCTTGGTGTCTCTAGTCTTCTTGTCGCAACCTTCCCAGCATGAAGTCCCTGACCCTCAAACGGCCCCAGAATCTGTAGCCCACGGTAGGGTTAGGCTTCTGCCCAATGGGCAAAGGGTAAAAGGGAAAGAGAACCTCAGATCTTTCACCCATGAACATTGAAAAGAATTTCTGCCACAAGAAGCCAGCAGAATAAGCACGCTCTGGCATCACTCTCCCTCTGACTACCTTCCTACAGCCTGGGGGGGCAGGCACTCTCTGGCATGCTGAGCTGAGGATGTGGAGGGGGTTCCAGTGCTGTGGACTTTCCTCTTAGACTTAGGTTTTTAAATTAATATTTCTCCATTTACTGTAAGGCCTGAGGACAATTTCTAGAGTTTAAATTGTAGTTGTGGCTTAAGTCATCTCCTCAGCTAAATGATTGGAAGTCTGCAACTCCTCACTCCTCCTTTTGAGAAGTCAGGTTCCAAATTCTCTGTTTTCTAACTCAATTCATTTTGGGGGTTTTAATCACTATTTACTGATCATACTCTAAAACACTTACTTGAAAAAATTCTAAACACCTTTGAATATCTTAAGGGTTGGTGATTTATTTGACTGCTGGATTCATATTCAGATTGGAAACATAAAATTTTTGATATTTTACCTGTGACACAAAACAACATTTTGAACACACATATTATTTAAGTATAACCAGTCATTCCAGTCAATATTGTCTTTTCATGAAAACGAAACACAAGGAACGTGCCTCTCATGTCCCCAGGTCCACTGGAGAATCCTGTGTACATCAGAACAAAGGGCCAGACACTCAATATGCACGATAAAACTATTTGCTGAATTTAATTGTCAAGGTACATTGTGGACACATGCTGTTGGAAGCACACAGACTGTAGTTTGACCCTGGAAGGTGAACAACCCTAACATTAAAATTCATCTCATGGCCACTATCAAAACTGCTTTTTTTGGTTAATGAAGAAACCAAAGCAGTGAGATATCAGGGTACTTGAGTATACATACATTTGCTGACAACTAACCAATTGTCATACTAATTCTCACAACAAGCTCCTGAATTTAGTCATATTGCCTTTACTATTTTACAGAAAAAGACATTAAGTTAATTGTGCACACTGTCCAGGTTACAACCATTAAAACCAAGGCCTGGGCACTGCAGCCGGTTTTCTTAGGCAGCATCCTTTAATGACATTAGGTATGAGTTAAACTCGTTATCGAGTATAATCATTATCGCTAGAAGAGTGTCTGGTCTTCCACTCTTCCTGATAAAAGATCACAGGTGGTTTGAGACAAACTGCTTTTTAAAGAAGTACTATAATTGTATTACATTACTTATTTCTGTGTGGATAAATCTATTTAACCACTGAAATATGGGAGTTACTATAATATTAATTTGAAGGTTAGAAATGATGCATAATGCTCATATTATAAAAGATAAATATTACATTAAACTTTGTATTAAATAGTATATATTTGTGTGCTTTGAAATATTTGTGTGGATTTGTGTGGTTAAATGTAACTTATTTTGGGAACATTTCATTTGCTTTACCAAGAGTAACTTATTTTTCAAAAACAGGTCATAATAGAAACACACAAAGTCTAAACACATTATCCCACTTTATACACATATTTTACAGAGATTATAATGAATTCATAGATCAACTTTCATCCTTGCATCTTCAAGTAATTCTATGATCTTCCCCATTTTTCTCACAGTCTTCTTAAAACGTGGCTAAGTCATTGTGGAGTTTCTCATGAACTTGTATATTATGTTTTCCTACTACAAACATTTTAAAATCTAGCTCTAAGTTGTTAAAATGCTGATGAGGATATTGTATGTTTTTTACTCATAACCCGAATAATTTATTATCTTGTACCAGAATATTAGAAAACAAATATTTGCTTTCCTAAAACAAAATGTAAGTGAATCAAGTGTTAGTTATCTTTTAAAGATACTGAACTTCTGCATTCATCTTATTAGTTTGCCTTCTTACTTTTGACTCCAATTTTATTTGAGATAATTATCTAAAGGATAAATTTACTAGTTATTGATATTTTTATGCACCACTGATTTCCAATGTTACGTTTTGCCTTTTAGTGTTTCTTGTTTGTTTGCTTTAATTTGGAGATTGTTGGTAATTAAGTAGGTATGATATGTAGTTAAAAAATCATAACTAATGGAACATTCACTGAAATCAAAGTATTCAGAGAACTTTAATAGTCATTAGACTCATTAATCAGAAACAACTGTTAAGAAAATAGATGGATATGGTAATATACAGTAGATCTTCTTAGCAATGTTTGTAGCATTATAAATGCCAGGTGACTTCATCTCATCAGATTTCTGTGACCTTCTGGCAGAGATGATATAGAATGGTGCTAAGCCACATTTTTCACTTGCCCTATTGTGCTACCAACAATGCTCTGATTGATGACATCTTTTAACTTATTTATGAATGGAAGACCAATAGTCTTTTCAGTGTTTAATAGAAAAGCAAAGGAATACGTAGATGCAGGAATACACAGAATGCTCAGATGATATCCATATTATTCAGTTAAACATGAAAGAACGGTCGTTCAGGAGGACAACAGATTTCCTTACAAAGTAAAAACCAAAAATTCTCAAGATTGGTCTTTGAGAATATGTAATGTTACTTATTTCAAAATTTATATTTTCCAGAACTGAAGTGGAAAAAAAAATGTTTGAGAAAGGACAGTTAAATTGCAGAATAGTAGTAGGTTTGTCAATAATTACATTAAAACAATTCTTATTTCATAGATCTTTCTAGAAACAAAATATAAGGAAAAAATCTTCCAACAAATCTATAAAAAACTGCAGTTAAACTGTAAATCTAATAAGTATCAGTGAAATGAAATTTAGAATTCTGGTGTGTTCTGATAATACCATTTTCTATTTTAAAATAGATACTACAATTTTTGAGAGTATAAAAATATATAAAAGCAATACTGATTATTTTTTATTGGTAAAACTCAAATATTTGTTAAACATGGCTTTTGGGCTTCTTTATACATTGGCAATTTTCTAAAAGAAGAGGCATCATTTTAAGCACATATTCGATTTCACCTTTTATTTTCAATAAGTTTTCTCAGCACTTTTGCAGGAGGAAAAAGCCATTTGTTAGAATATGAAAATAGTTCTAGTTATTCTTCACATGCATGCAACTGATACATGGGTTTCAAATATTAAAGTCAAATATTAATGTGATTTAGGCAAAGCGTTATTTTAGCCTTGTGAAAATTGTTCCATTATCATATATATTTTACTTTATCCACTATAATTTAGAATCCCTTATGTAGAAATATATCAAGCATACAGTTTTTCTTTCTTTTATTTCTTTAGTTATTTATCTTTGGTTTTTTGAGACAAAGTTTTGCTGTGCAGTTCAGGCCGAACTTGAACTCACTATGTAGCCCAGGCTGGCCTCAGACTCACAACAATTCTCCTGCCTCAACTTCTTTCATTTAACAAACTTTCAGGTATAAAAACAGATTTTGTATTTATTAGGTTTAGATAGTATTATTACTATATACAGATAACGTTTATATTGATTCAACAATAATGGAATAATTTTTTAAGAGATTTCATTATATATAAATGGTCTCTTGGACAAGAACATAATCCATTAGTATATATATATATATATATATATATATATATATATATATATATGTGTGTGTGTGTGTGTGTGTGTGTGTGTGTGTGTGTGTGTGTGTGTATACATATAATGTATGCAATTGACTTGTTTTTAGAATTCAAAGCACACAAGAAGAAATCTTTATTGTGAAATGTAGGTGATAGATACAATAAGCATTTTCACAAGAGGAATTCCAGATTAATTTGCTACATGGCCAGCTTTGAGCAACATAGTAATGAGATATAATAGGTGATAGAATCCTTTTTCTGCTTTAACACTATTGAGTTATTTGCTTTTGATGTTCTTGGCTGTGAAACATTAACTGTGCTATTGTTATTAGTTTTGTTATCCACAAAAGTTTACTGTAAACTTTTGCAGAGGCAAACTTAATAAAAACCTAGTAAAGCTTAAATATTGAAAATCTTTACTTATGTGGACCTCATCCAAAACCGTGGGAGAGAATCTAAATAATATCTTCATGAGGTCAAATACATTTTTCAATTTGCAAAAAGAAAATTTAAAAAGTTTAACAGTCCAACAGCAACTCCTCTCATTGTATTAATTGCAATGAGAGGAGTTAGGACTCTTTTTTTTTTTTTTTAATCCAGATATTTTAAACCTGTCTGTTCTGTAAGGTTGGGGTGGCTACTTGCATTGTAGAGAATGTCTAGAAATACAAAATTGAGACAGATGCAGTTTGAGTTTCCTGGGATATATTTTTAATTTTTCAGCAATACTGTTGCTTAGTGTCACTATTGCTAGTGGTTCCTAGACACACTTCTACCAAATACTACTTGAAAGTATATTATGACATATCTTTAAGTTCCAAAAATGGACATACATAGAAGAGAAAAGATATGAAATGTGTGTAGTCAAAGCTAGTGTGAAATATTTTTCTTAATTTAAAGATGAATTCATAAACAAAACTTAATGATATTGGAGAATATTCATATTCCACTAGAACAATATTCTTCTTCAAATTATATTATAAATGTAATTATCATATAAAGAGATTGATAATATGGTCAAAAAAAGAGGGAAAATGCCTATCTCATATTGGAATATCAATAGATCAGCAGTGAAGTGTAAAATTATCATACTTATTTGATTGCCTTACTTGATTTTGTAAAATTTTGAAATCTACCTTTAAAAATCAAATTTTTCAATTTATTTCCTGATTTCAGAATAATGTTTCTATGTTTTACATTCAGTTTTTTCTTTTTGAATTTAAACACTCAGATTCATGTATTCATTATGTTTTTTTATATAATTCAATTGCTGTTGGATTGTTAAAATAAATAGCTGGAAGGGAATCTGCCACTGGGAAGTCTCTGGAGCTCACCATCTCTCTGTGAAGCTCTTGTCTCATCACTCTAGCACCTGCCCTGCGACTTCTACGAGTGTTAGCATCCTGAATTCCGACCTCTGCTGCTCTCAACTCATACAGACTGTGAGACTCTGCACTGCAACCTGGACCCCATCTTATCACACACTTTTCACTACACTTAGGGATCACTACACTCTGCAGTGTTTAAGATCTACAGTTTCATGTACTGTTTCTCCCTTTTGAGAGGATAATTTAAGTTTGAAGAACTCAGCAAGCTGAAAACTTATAAACTCATATAGATAGCAAATTACATGACACTAGAAATAAAAAATGAAAATCTAAGAATAGATTGGCAGATCAAGAACTGGGTCTTAGAGCAGGTTGTAGAGAATTCATGCTTTCTGAAGTTAAGATAGAACAGATTTAACAGAGAGATTTAAGTAGTGTCCACAGATGGGTCAGGCCTCAACAGTAATTTCAAATCAGCCCTCAACTATAAAGTCCATCCAATAAAATATTACTGAGCAAGAGAAAAGTCTATGATCATGAGTTTAAAAGTGCAGAAAACGGTCTATCTATAAAAGCAGATAACATATACAATGCCGATGAGTTAGTACACTAGAACATTAAAAACAACTGTTATAAATACATTTAAGAAAGTAGAAGTCAATATGAGCATATAAAGAGAAAGGTGTAAGACAAACTAAAGACTAAAGGTGAATTAGAAGAGATAAATCTATATGGTTTAATATGAAAACCATTACTGGATAGAATACTAGCATATTGGACACTAGAGAATGAAACATTTGTGAACTTCAAAACACAGCAACAGAAAATAACATAACATATTAGATGTGTTAATGCACACATCAGAGAAAGAGAATGACCCCAAATAAATAGCATAATGATGAATCTCAAGGTCCTAGTAAAGTAAGAAGGATCCAAATCCAGAATGTGTACACGTAAGGAAATTACAATGGTCAGAACAGAAATAAATGGAATAGAAACAAACGAAAAAAAAAAAAATGGAAAGAATGAATGAAGAGCTGGTTCTCCGAAAGAAAAAACAAAATAGAAAAACCCTTAGTCAATCCCATCCAAAAAAGAAAGAAAGGAGACAAATCAATACAATTAGAAATGAGAAGGTTAAATCAATATAGACACCCTCAAAACACAGAAAAGTATCGGTAACTGCTTTGCAAACCTATATGCCAAAAAACTGAAGAACTCCAAAGATGTGGAGAGATTTCTAGATACTTATGAATTACTAAAGCTCAACAAGAAGACTTAAAAATCTTCAATAGTCCAATAAAAGACAACTAAATTGAAGCAGTAATTAAAAAGAAAAAAACCTACCAACTAAGAAAAGCCCCAGACCTGATGGATACATTGCTGAATTTTAGAAGAACTTCAGGGAAACTGTAATACCAGTACTCCTCAAACTCTTTAATGAAATTGAGAGGGAAGGAGTACTCTCCAAGTCATTCTTGGAAGCTAGATTTACCTTGACCCAAAACCGCACAAAGATCCAACCTAAAAAGAGAACCACAGATCTAACTCCTTAATGAATAAAGATGTTCTAGTCCTCAAAAAGATACTGGCAAACAGAATGCAACAAATCATCAAAAGGATCATACACCATGATTAAGTAGCTTCATCCCAGGGATATAAGGGTGGTTCAACATGCACAAATCAATAAATGTAATTCATTACATAAATAGATATAAGGACAAAAATCTCAAAATCATCCTCATAGATCCAGAAAAAGCCTTTGATAAAATCCAGAACCATTCATGGTAAAAATGCTGAGGAAAATAAGTATAATAGGACCTTATCTCAATCTGATAAAAGCCATTTATGGTGAACTGCCAATCTCATATTAAATGGAGAAAAACTGAATGCTTTCCTTTAAAACCAGGAAAAAAACAAGGATATCTAGTATCACCACTCCTATTTAATATAGCCCTCAAAACACAATCAGGCAATCACGCAAGCCACAGAAATCAGGCAAGAGAAATAGAAAAGGGATATGTATAGAAAAGGACAGAGTGAAAGTATTATCCGCAGATGACATAATCTTGTACATAAAAGACCCAAAAAATTCCACCAAAGAATCCTGGAATTAATAACTAAATTCAGTAATGTAGGCGGATACAAAAAAAGCACACCAAAATCAATAGTGTTCTCATATATTAATAATGAACTCATTGATAAAGAAATCAGGAAAACAATACTATTCACAAAGCATCAAGAAAAATTAAATACTAGGAATTAACCTAAGAAAGAAAAAGACTTCTACAATGAAATTACATCACTCTGAATAAGGAAAGGGAGGAGAATATCAGAATAGGGAAGGATATCCCTGATTCCTGGATAGGCAGAACCAATATAGTCGAAATGGTTTTCTTTCCAAAACTGACATATATATTTCTACAATTCTAGTCTGAATACCAACAGCATTTCACACAGATCTAGAGAAAATGATTGTAAAATTCATATGGCACCAAAAGAGACCCAGAATAGTAAAAGTAATCCTAAGTAACAAAAACAAATCCGGAGGCATCACAATTCCTGATTTGAAGTTATACTATAAAGTCATTGTGAATGAAATGGCATAAAAACTGGCTTGTGGATTGATGGAACAGATGAGAAGAAGCAGAAACAACCCTAAACACATTCACCTGTTTGATCTTTGACAAAGGGCTCAAAGACATATACTGGAAGAAAGGTAACTTCTTAAATAAATGGTGTTGGGAAAACTGCATGTCCACCAGCAGAAGATTGATTCTAGACCAATATATCTCATCATGTACTAAGTTAAAGTCAAGATGCACCAAAGATCTAAATGTTAAAAGAGAAATGCTTAATCTGCTGGAAGATAAAATAGGTAAAACTGTTGAAGACACAGGCATAGGCATAGCAAGGGCTTTCTGAAGAGAGCCCCAGTGGCATAAAAAATAATACCGAGAATCCAATTAAAAATCTTCTGCACATCAGAGGAAAAAAACTGACAGAGGGAAGAGTCATTCGACAGAATAGGGGGAAAAAAAAACGTTTTCCCAGATCTCCTTGAACAGAGGACTAACATTGCGAACATCAAGAACTCAAAAATTTTCGTCCCTCAAAACAAAAGACCCAGTCAAAAATTGGGCAAGCAAAATGAATAAACACTTCTGAGAAGAAGTATAAATGGCCAATAAATATGTGAAAAAATGTTCAACATTACTGGCCATTAGAGAAATGCCAATTAAAACAAAATTGAGATAGAGAGGTTGGGGATTTAGCTCAACTGGTAGAGTGCTTGTCTAGCAAGCACAAGGCCCTGAGTTCAATCAATCCCCAGCACCCTCCCAAAAAATATTGAGATAGCATTTTACCCTTGGAAAAAAGACTATCATTAAAAATATCAAATAATAACAAATGCTGGCAAGGATACGAGGGAAAAGGAGCTCTTCTACATTGTTATGGGAGTGTAAACTAGTACAACCACTAAGAAAACCAATATGATGCGATATATATCTACCAATATGTGTGTATGTCAATGTATGTCTGTCAACACATTAATGGATAAAGAAAACGTGGTATTTATACACAATGGAGTACTACCATGCCATAAAGAAAGATAGACTTGTGGCATTCATAGGCAAATGGATGTAGCTTGAGAACATAGTGTTAAGTGAATTAAGTCAGACACACAAGCTTAAAAATCAGTTTCTTTTATATGAAAAATTCGATACTGTACATGTTAAAGAGAAAGAGAGAAAGAGATAAAAGGTAGATAAATAGGAACTAGGGAGAAGTTTGAATAGTTCCTCAAGTAATCTATTCTGTTGTTTCACAAATATTTTAAGATATACGCTAATTTGTTCCATTCATACTGTTAGTTTCTCTTTGTTCATTGAAAAGAAAGATATGTCCTTTATTTGTTTGTTTCTTTTTAAGAGAGAGTTATTTTGTCTATGACTCTTAATCTGAGTAACTTTTCAGCCATTCATTTAAGATCATGACCCACAATATATTAACTATTGTTATTTTCCAATTTTTTAATGAAATTTTGCTTTATTTTCAGAGAAATAAGAAGATACCTTTTTATACTTCATTAATTTCTATTTGAATTACATTACAGTATTTTTTTAAATCAGATATTATCAAACTGCATGTAAAATTAAGTCCTTACTATGGATATGTTTATTAATTTGAAGGTGATAATCATTTTATAATGTATAAGTATAGAATATAAAATTGGACACCATGAACATATACAATTTATAATTGTCAATTATACTTCAGTAAAGTTGGAAAATCTTTTAAAAGAGGAAAGAATATGCACGGGTATAAATGAACAGAATTCTGAAGCTGGTACACCAAGGATTCCTGCCTATTAGTTATTCACTTAAGCACTAACCCAGATATTGATGAAGGAACTATACAGGTATAGTTAGACCTTAAATTAGAGAAAGTACTTTGCATTTTGTAAGTAAGTCCTGTCAATTACCTGAGCCCTGGAAAGCAGAGAGATTTTTCCAGATGGAATAAGAAAGAGATAGTGGCCAGGGAAGCAGAGGGCAGATTAAGGTATGAGAAAGATTTAAATTTTGGTGCTGGCTTTGAAGTTAGAGGAAGGGTGTAGTAGTCACTTGTCTGTCCCAGAACCCACAATTTAAAGAAGGAGAGTATAAGTTTGGCTTATGGTTTGGGGGATTCCATTCATGGTTGGCTGATTCCAAGGCAACAACAAAATGATGAAAGGGCCTGGTGAAGACAGCTGCTCAGCACAGGGCAGCCCAGAAGTCAAGAGAGAGGAGAGGAGCCAGGGACAAGAATGAGTCCTTGCAGGTTATACCCTCCAATCAGTCCCCCCTCATAACAGCACATTCAGCCAACAACTCATCAGTGGGCTAATATACTGGTCAGTATAGTGGCCTCATGATTCATTCACCTTCCAAAAGTTCCACTTGTAAATACATGAGACTTTGGGGGTCATATTAGATCTAAACCATGAAAAAGAGGATTACCAACCTAACGTTACAGATGGAGCTAAGGCACTGAGATTCACTCCGCACTGAAATCCAGGGAGAAATTAAGACTTTAGTAGTGTGATAGAAGGAGAATACTAATATAGTTTATTGTACTGGATATCATAGAAAAGATAATTTGACTTGGGAAAGTGGATTTTAATTGTGATTATGATGTAATGTTTTTTTGTCATAATTTTGAAAGCTGTCTTAACTTTTACTCCTGGTCATTTTTACCAATTATAGGTTAAGCATTTATGATTATTAAATTAGTGGATAAAAGGATGTATTTGAAAGGAAACATTTCAAATACTGAAATCAAAAGCATAATATGTTAACAGTAATGTATATTTAAAAATCTATGCATTATAACTTCCTTATCTGTGGCTTATTGATGAAATAGCCCTTCTTTTTGATAACCATAGCAATTGAAAGGCACAGTCTTCACAGGTAATCTCAGGTAATTTAGATTTTGTGCTTTGGAAAGCCTAACTGAATATGCTAGCAGTATATTTTATCTGGAGATAATAAACAAAATTAGTCCCATCTTTTTCTTTTTCTTTAGCTCTCTAGTATGCTCAGTACATAATAATTATTTTATAAGCCCTTCCCAGTTATGTTCTTACAATAAATAAAATAAATTATATCTAGTTGTATTTTAAAGATAATTCAAATGGCTTCATTATCCTATATGTACAACTTATCAAGCCTGTCTTGCAAATCTCCATTCACTTCATCAACAACAGCCAAGCTTGCATAAATAAGAGTCTTATGAGTCTCAAATGATAATTAGTACATTATAATGAATGACATAAATCATTTATAATGAAGGGAAATAAACAAGTACTTTGAGATGAGCACATTAATAACTTTTTTAAAAGCAAGGAGCAATTTAATTTGTGTGGTATGTCCACAGACAGTAACAACTAGAATTTTATCTGTGAAATAATTAGTAGTTAATCTAAAGGGATACTATATATCTACTAGCATTAGTTTAAACTGAAAAATGAAGATTAATTTTATATCTGATGGAAATTATTCTGATAATATCAAGTAATTTGAAAAAAGATTGATTTATGTTCATTCTGGCAAACCTAGAATTCATTCCAAAATTTGGATTAGTATTCTTTGCAAATCCAAGTAATTTGTAATATGCTATAATTTCAGTAATTGACTCAGTCAAATACTAATTGAATGTATATGTAACTGTGTTTGTTTGTTTGTGTGAAGATAGAGAGTTCATAAATTCCATCTTTAATATTATAAATTAGATCAGGAAAATTCATTATTTACCCTTGAGGTTCAATTATATTGTTTAAAATTATATTTAACCAGGTTTAAAATAGACCTCAAATATAATTAGTAAAACTGTTTTTTCTCCAAGTCTCAAGCATTATCTTTGCTACCCCACTTTATGTAAGCATTTTGTTTCTCTTCATGTTACTCAGCCATCATCTTCCTGTGTGTAATTAAGTTTGTAATTAAGTTTGAAAACAGTATTTTCTCACTCATTAAGCTTTCAGTTAATTTCTCTGCTAACAGATAAATAACTATATCATAGTAGGACCTTCAAAATTTAAAAATACAGAGTATTCATTTTTCAATACTCCTAACTTATCCAGAGTAGCTGTCTGTCATGTCTTTTCTCCCCCACCCCTCTCTGTTGCATTTTTCCCTTTCCCTATTTTCAAATAAACTGTCAACTTTTATTTTAAACAAATTTAAAATCCATATATTACTCTCTCTTTAGTTCATTCAAAATCCTACGTTACATATTCTATGGTAAGATTGTGGTATGAAAATGACCAAGGTATAATTTTAATTGCAAGGATATAGTAGCTGATAATAAGAGCATATTATATGACTAAATATCCACAATTCAATGTAAATGCTATCTTTGTATAATTTATGCCTACAGCTTAGTATTAAAGATCATACTCTGGCTCAGCCATTGGAATTTTATTAATCATGGAGTTCACCAATAAGATGAATTGAAAATTTGTCAAAATCAGAGGTACAGATGGACTCTAGGACCATCTTAAAAATTGAAAATATCATGCTTCTTTGCACTAATGCATGTGGATGCATAACCAGCAGGAAAACAACCAGTTTAAGGAACGTTCAGGCCTCCAGATACAAACCTGAACAGTACAACACAGTGTTAAGAAAATGAACAGCTAGTGTCTCTCTATCCTCGATATCGAAAAAGGAGCAATGATCACCATAAAAAATTTTACTGTTTGTGAATTGCTATTATAAGCCAAACTACTTTAGAGATAAACTAGCAGATCTAAGGCACTGGAATAGAATAAACACATTCTAATATTTGCAGTTCCATGAAGACATGTCTTGTAGTGCTCTTCTCTAAAACAGCTTCTTACAACAAAGACATTATTTCTAGTATCAGATAATTGACTAAATTTGATTCAAAACGAAAGTCCTAACATGTGTAACCCTTATTTTACTTCTTATTTTCATTTTTTCTCATGAAATAAGTTATGGATTCAAAAGTATAAGTGTCTTTGTTGACAAGTTCTAGGTGAGCAGCACTTTTTAATCTTTCTGTGCGAATAAGGGCGTATAGACCTCTTCTATCTGATCATCTCCCTCCAGAGGTACCACTATCGATTCATCTCATTCCACATTTGTAAAATTAGTATGTTCCAGTAAATACATGAAATAAGTCTCTAAGAAATTATGGTGTAATTTTTAAAAGATATATGTGTTTGTTCTGAATCTTTACTTCCTGGCATGGAGCTCCTAAAATCTTGAACTTCCCCAATAGGAATATTTTGTTAATCTAAATGAACCCATTCTAGCCATATCAACATTTATGTTAACTAAATAATTTTTAATTTCCCAAATATCTTCTGGATAGTGTCTGGTGGCCCAAAGAACCAACCACTTCAGTAGAAATGTGGAACATTCAGCCCCATCTCTACAGGGAGGAGACAGGGCTGCAGATTGAATACAAACTTCAGTGGCCAAAGCTTTCATTAATCATGCCTATATACCAAAACTTCATGAAAACTCTGAAACAAAGTGCTAGGAGAGCTCTCAAGTTGTGAATACATTCATGTGCTAGGACAGTGTTACAGACTAACTCCACGGGAAGAGAAAGACCTACCTCACTCTATTTATCTTCATCTATTTTCTTGTTCTTTGTATCCTTTATAATAAATGAATACAAAGGATTACATTCTCTTGACCTCTGCGTGTTACTGTAGCAAATTATAGATCTTTAGGGGAAGTAGCATTACTCTCAAATTTGTACTCAGCAGTTGTAAGCACTCTGGGGTCCACTGGTGGATGGCAGACATCTGAGATGGGGGTGTATTAGTGCGACCCAGCCTTTAAGCTATGGGGACTGCATCAACTCCAGGGAATTGATGGAGGAACAGAACAGAATTGTGAGACTTTTAGATAGTATCAAAAAATTGGAAAATTCTAATTTGGAAAACCATAGAAGAACATACAAGATAGTTGGGATGCAGTGGTGGCCCAATAGGTAGGATTAGTTTACTTCGTTAGATAAAAGCCTTATTGAGTGTAAAGGTGAATGGTAAAAACAATACTTTAATATCTTGAATGAGGGGCATTGATTTCATAGTTTCCTAAGGAGTTCAACTGGCCTTCCTCTGGCAGGGTATGCGAAAATACAAAGAAAAGCAAAATTGACAGTTTTATCCCTCCATGTAGTAGGCAAGAAAAGGAAACCATTCAGAGAGCAGTTCAAAGTTTTCAATATTCAGCAGTATCGACATTAAAGAAGAATAGCTTGAACTTGGAACCTCGGAGGCTGCAGATTTGGGGTCTCACTGCTGTAGGATTTCAGATGGTAGAGGAATTTCTCTTCCAATTGAAGTGCTAGGAAATTCAATACAGAGGAAAACAACTTCAGGGAGTACAAAACTAAGCCTGGAGGCTTCTGAGGAAGTAGAGTTTGGAAGTCTCAGTAACAACCATCAATCAAAAGTATACAAGTGTGACTTCCAACAGAGACAAACATGGAAAGAAGGAAAAATTCCACCTCAAGAGGAAAAACTCACAGACCTTTGAAACTACTGATCTGAAAAGAGGGAAAGTCATTATGTTGCCCTATTTCCTTTTTTTGGTTTTGAGACTTAATCTCAGTAAATTGCCTAGGGTGGTTTTGAACTTGAGAACCTCCTGCCTCAGCTTCCCCAGTAGTTAGGATTACAGGTATGTACTACCAAGCCCAACAGAAATGTCTTTACTTTTCAGTGTGCAAACTCATACTTGGAGATTTCTCCCTGCCCTTCCTAGTTTTAAGGTGCCATTTGGGAGACCTTGAGCATCACAAGGGAGCCATCTCTATTAACAAAAATTTAAATAATTTCCTATTTTGTCATTTACCTTCTATTCTATATGTGTCTCTAGAAAAAAAAATAAAAATAGGATACCCATAAAAACAATAATGAAAATTTACTTAAATTTGAATAAAAAAAGAAGGTGGAATCCAAACTGCAAAGGAAAGTCTGAATGACACATCTTCCTATGAGATGAAGCAGAAAGAAAGCCATTTCCCTTGATTTTGAAATTTCCACTTCAGAACTTTGAGCCTATATCTGCTCATTGTAAATTATCTAGTTCATGATATTTTTTAGTTCAGAACTTGGGACCCTTAATCCTGATTTATCAACTTCATTGGATTAAGAAATATCTAATAGATTAAAATACACTACCCTGGCTGTGACTGGGTAGGTCATGGAGGCATTAACTTGGGACTGTATCTGGTTCATTCCTCTCCAGCACTGGACCCCAGAGCTCTACTCCCTGGCTGCCACAAACTAGTCAGTTTTGCTCCACCATGCTCTTCCCTCATAACGTTCTTGCCTTAGAACCTATCAACCACTGACTGAATCCCTTGAACTGTGAGCCAAATAAAAACTTTCCTTTTTAAAACTGTGGGTGTTGGGTATTTTGTCCCATGGGAAAGCTGAATAGTACAACTTTTCACACCTTCTGTTTATTTGCAATGGATCCATGGAGTTGAAGGAGCATGAAAAAGCTGAAAAAAAAGAGAAATAAATTAAATTAACAGGAAAGGAAGAAGCACAGTTTGAAAAGATTATAAAATGAATCATCTCTACCTCTTGGTTTTGTGATGAGATGTAGTTAAGCAAGACTAAGAATGCATTGTTCAAATGCTCACGTCTAATGATGTTTATATTTGAAAATCAAGAGGATGCGAGTGTTTCACCAAACCTTTCAAAATAAGCATTTTATATCTCTATTATATGTGTGTTGTAATTAACACCTGAGCTTAAACTGTTCTAAGTAGTTAACAAATCAATTAAATAGCATTCTAATGAGGTTATTTCAGCTCTATTTTTAAACTTCTTTAATTTTTATTGTATAGGTATGTTTTCCCTCAAAATGAGAAATTGTATCGATTATAATTTACCCATATCTGTATATTTAATAGATGCAATCATGTATGGAAATGTGTTTTTAATAAATATTAAACATGTAAACTTGATATTACCAAACGCTGTTTGTGAATTCCTATTTACTAGATGAAAAGTTTAAAGACAACATATGAGCTTAAATAGTTATTAGAAATTCATATTAAGTGTTCTATTTAGGTGGTTTGACTTCTAGTCCCAGGATATCCCACTACAAATAGTTAATTTAATCATGTATATATTAAGTGCCATGTCACTTAACCTTTAAAGATTTTAGACACAGTATGTTAGATGTAGTACTTACATCCTACTTTTACTTAATTGCCCACAACAGAAAGCTGTGTTCTTTGCCTAGGTATTTGGTTAACGTGTGTCAGCACTCTGAACCCAGCAACCAGGCATGTATGGTGGGGAAGGCTGCTTTGAAGATGAATAGAATATTGAAACACAGTCAGTTGGTCAGTTGCCTTATCTACCCCTCTATTCTGTGTTCCCCTTCTTACTTTCTTCGTAATATTTTGAAGCAAACTTGGTATTTTTGAAATTCATATGGTAAGATTAGAAGATTTTACTATATTAAATATTATTGATTTCACATAATATCACATTTCTGTTCTGGTTGAAGCATATACTAGATAAAATAGACTTGAAGTGAAGAGAGCAATTTTAGACAAAGAGAAAGTACAACACACATATCTACATGCAAGAAAATCACCACGAACACACACAGAGACATATACACACACATAAACACACATTTGACGAAATCCCTCAAAGAATAGCCTCATGATGAATTTGAAATCCAGTGAACTTTCTCTTCTTAATGAGTTTGCAGTAGTCTTGCAGAAGATGATTTCCATGAGTTTGATTATTTTTAAGTTTCAATATAATGGGAATTTTTTTTTTTTTTTGTGGTGCTGGGAATCGAACTCAGGCCCTTGTGCTTGCAAGACAAGCACTCTAATCACTGAGCTAAATCCCCAGCCCCTATAATGGGAATTTTTTATTCAAAGACTTTTCATTCTAAAATACAATGTAATCCTTCATTAACAATGAGAACATTTTGCCTACAGGATAATATTCCAGAATTCCAGAAATAATCCTATTTAACACTATCCTTCTCAAATGGAATGTATGAAAACCCTATTTTTATTAAGATGTGGAGAGAGGTGGAGAATCATGTTGTTTTATGTTCAGTGTTTCACCATAATCTATTGCTCTACTAAATTGCATACTTTTCCATTTCAGGTTTTTGGAAATATTATATTAGGAGTATTATTTTTGTTTCTTTTGTTATGCATGAGTAGCAAAGGAAAAGGTCTTTGTATACTCAAAAAAATGAGCATATGGTTCCCTGTCAGTTTCATATATATTCCCCTTGAATTGCTCACAAAAAGACAATTACTAAAAAAATTAACCCTATTCATCAAGTTTTCCCTCACCCTCTTTCAAATACAAAAAGCTTGTTATCGTGGGATTCATTCAAGCTTTACACATGTTTTCATTCACATATTCAAGATATAAAAGAATTTTTTAACAGAAAATAAATCAGTAACTTTAAACAGCATATTTATGAACTGTAAAAAAAATAAAGTACCTTAGTATTTATTTGATCTTTCATGTTCCTTAATATTTGTTTTATGTAGATAGGTGCTCCGATATTTGGTGCATAAATATTAATAATTGTTATTTCTTTCTCCTGGAGTTTTCAGTTGAGAAGTATGTAGTGACCTTCTTTGTCCCTCTTGATATGTTTTGGTTTGATGTTCACTTTGTCTGAGATTAGGATAGCTACCCCCTGCTTTTTTCTGGGTTCCTGTAGCATGAAATACTGTTTTCCATCCTTTGATTTTCAGTCTATGAATTTGCTTTTGAGTTAGATGTGTCTCTTGTACACAAAATATTGATGGGTCTTGTTTCTTGATCCATTCTGCTAGTCAGTTTCTTTTGATTGGTGAGTTGAGACCATTTACATTGATGGTTACAGCTGTTATCTATTGACTTATCTTTGTCTAGATCTTTTCAGTTGTTGGTTCTGTATTTCACCTCAGAACTGTTTTAACTGTTTGTCTTGCCTGGTGGATTATTATTTATTAGTGTCCTTGTAATTATAGTTTCCTATTTTCCTTTTCTAGAATATCTTTCAAAATATTTTGTAGAGATGGTTTGGAGGTCATGAATTTCTTCAGTTGTTCTTTGTCATGGAAGTATCTTATTTCATTGTTGAATGTGAAAGATAGTTTAGTCGGGTATATCAATCTGTGTTGGAGATTATTTTCTTTTAAGGCTTGAAATATTTTGCTCCAAGCTCTCCTTGATTTAAGGGTTTGTGTTGAGAAGTCTGCTGTGATTCTGATGGGTTTACCTTGATAGGTGATTTGGTTTTTTTCCCTAACAATTTTCAGTATTCTCTTCTTTTCTTGAGTTTCTGAAATCTTGATTATGATATATCTTGGTGTAGATTTATTTTGGTGGTGGGTAATTGGGGTTCTATATGCCTTACTTATCAGTATGTCAAGTTCTCTTCTCATGCTTGGGAAGTTTTAGGTCATTACATCTATGAGTAATCTTTTTAGATCCTTTACACTGTCTCCTTCTTTTTCCTTCACTCCAATTAATCTTATGTTGTTCTCCTTCGCATCATCTTCCAGTTGTTGTATTGATTTTTCATAGTCTGTAGTTATTTTTTTTTTTTTTTTTGGTGCTAGGGATCGAACTCGGGTCCTTGTGCTTGCAAGGCAGGCACTTTAACCGCTGAGCTAAATCCCCAGCCCTGTCTGTAGTTATTTTTAAGAATTTTTTTTTCTTTTCATGGTAATGAACTGCAGTCCTATCTTCTAGTGCTGAGAGTCTGTCTTTGTTTTCAATTAATCTACTGTGTATTTATAATGGGGCACTTCAATACCACACTGTCACAAATAGACAGATCAACGAGACAAAAACTTAACAAAGAAATATCAGAACTGAATCAAATCTGTGAACAAATGGACTTAGCAGATGTATACAGAGTGTTCCACCCCACAACAACAGAATACACATTCTTCTCAGCTGCACATGGGATGTTCTCCAAAATAGACCACATACTTGCTCCTAAAGCATGTTTAAGTAACTGTAAGGGAATTGAAATGATACCACACATACTATCAGACAGTAGCACAATAAGACTGGAATTCATTGGTAATGGAAAACAAAAATATCACATAAACACATGGAAACTAAATAACATCCTTCTGAACAACAGTTGGGTTACAGAAGAAATTAAAGAAGAAATTAAGCAATTTATTCAGTTTAATGGTAATGCCGATACAACATATCAGAACCTATGGGATACAGTGACAGCAGTACTACAAGGGAAGTTCATTGCACTAAACTCCCACATCAGGAAGACAGAAAGAGCTTAAATAAACAATTTAATGTTGAAACTCAAATATCTAGAAAAAGAAGAACAAATCAAATCCAAAGCTGGTACGAGAGAGGAAATTATTAAAATCAGACCTGAAATTAATGCAATTGAGACTAAGAAAACAATACAAAAAAAAATCAATGAATCAATGAGTTGGTTCTTTGAAAGAATAAATAAAATAGACAAGCCCCTAGCCACTCTTATCAAAAAAAAAAAAAAAAAAAGGAAAGTGAAGACCCAAATCCATGCAATAAAAAATGAAAGGGGTGAAGTAACACCTGAGCTAGGGAAATCCAATGGATCATCAGCACCTACTTCAAGAACCTATACTCAAACAAGATGGAATACACTGAAGAAATGGACAGATTTTTAGAAACATATGAACTACCAAAACTGAATCAAGAAGAGATAAAAATTCTAAATAACCCAATATCAGCCATTGAAATTGAAGAGGTAATTAAAAACCTACCAGCAAAGAAAAGCCTAGGTCCTGACAGTTTCACAGCTGAATTCTACAAGAAATTCAGAGATGATCTAATACCATTATCCCTCAAACTCTTTAATGACATTGAAAAGGAAGCAGTACTTCCTAAATCATTCCTGGAAGCAAGTGTTACCCTGATACTAAAACCAGAAAAAGATCCCACCAAAAAAGAGAACTACAGACCAATTTCCCTAATGAACATAGATGCAAAAATTTTCAAAAAGATACTAGCATACAGAATGCAACGGATTATCAAGAAGATTATACACTATGACCAAGTAGGGTTCATCAGAGGGATGCAAGGATGGTTCAACATATGCAAATCAATGCATGTAATACACCACATCAACAGAGTCAAAGACAAAAACCACATGATCATCTCAGTAGATGTAGAAAATGCATTGATAAAATCCAACACCCATTCATGATAAAAAAAAAATCTACAGTAATTAGAAATAGGTGGTCTATAGCTAAATCTGATAAAAATCATCTATGACAAACCAACGGCTAACATTACACTAAATGGGCAGAAATTGAAGCTTTCACACTAAAATCTGGAACAAGACAAGGCTGTCCACTATCACAACTATAATTTCAATATAGTTCTAGAAACATTAGTCAGAACAATCAGGCAAGAGAAAGAAATAAAAGGAATAAAGATAGGAAAGGAAGAAGGTAAACTATCTTTGTTTGTGGATGACATGATACTGTACATAGAAGACCCCAAGAATTCCACCAACAAACTTCTACATTTAATAACTAAATTCAGTTGCATAGCTGGATACAAAGTCAACATCCAAAAGTCAATAGCATTCCTATATACCAATAAAAACTCACTGAGAAAGAAAGAACAGAAGATATTCCTTTCACAATTGCATTAAAAAAAAATGAAATACTTAGGAGTCTAACTAACAAGACAAGTAAAAGATCTTTTCATTGAAAACTGCAGTACTCTAAAAAAGGAAATTGAAAGGGATTTCAGACAATGGAAAGATATCCCATGTTCATGGATAGGAAGAACCAACATTGTGAAAATGGCCATACTTCCTAAATTACTATACAGATTTAATGCAATTCCAATCAAAATTCCAACAACATACTTCACAGATCTAGAAAAGGCAATCATGAAGTTTATCTGGAACCAGAAGAGACCAAGAATAGCAAAATCAATTCTGGGCAACAAGAATAAGGCAGGGGGTATTACAGTACCCAGCTTGAAATTATACTATAAAGCTTCTGTGACAAAAACAGAATGGTAATGCCACGAAGACAGACCTGAGGACAAACGGAAAGGCTAGAAGATGCAGAAATAACTCCAAACACACTCAAATATCTCATCTTCGACAAAGACGCCAAACACCCTCACTGGAAGAAAGGTAGACTCTTTAATAAATGGTGCTGGAAAAAATTGGCTTACCACATGCCGAAAACTAAAACTAGATACATGTCTCTCACCATGTACTAAGCTAAAATCAAAGTAGATCAAAGACCTAAACATTAAAACAGAAACACTAAATCTGCTGGAGAATAAAATAGGAAGAACTCTCGAAGACATAGGGGTTGGAAAAAAATTTATGAACAGAACACGGACTGCACAGGAAACTGTACAAAGAATCAGTGCTTGGGACCACATCATATTAAAAGACTTTTTCACAGCAAAATAAATTACTATTTAATAAGGTGGGGTGAAAAATCAGAGACTGGAAAAAAAAATTTTCCAACCATTCCTCAGACAGAGGTCTAATATCTAGAATATATAAAGAACTCAAAAAATTAGACCTCCCCAAATTTAGAGACCCAATCCAAAAATAGGTGTCTGAAATGAATAGATACTTCTCAGATGAAGAAATACAAATGGCAAAAAAAAAAATGAAAAAGTGTTCAACAACACTGGTCATTCAAAAGATGCAAATTAAAACAACACTAAGATTTCATCTCACTCCAGAAAGAATAGCTATTACCAAGAAATCAACCAATAACAAGTGCTGGCGGGGATGTGGGGAGAAAAGAACCCTCCTCCACTGTTGGTGGGAATGTAGACTGGTCCAACCACTGTGGAAATCAGTATGACGATTCCTCAGAAAACTACAACTAGAGGTTCCGTTTCACCCACCTATTCCTTGGCTTGGTATCTTCCCAGAAGAATTAAAATCATTATATCACAGTGATGTATGCACAGCCATGTTCATAGCAACACAATTTGTAATAGCTAAGTCTTGGAAACAACCTAAATGCCCAACAACTAGTGAATGGCTAAAGACGATGTGTTTTTTCTACACAATGGAGTACTACTCTGCCATAAAAATGGACAAACTAGAGAGATTTGTATGTAAATAGATGTTCCTTGAGAACATACTATTAAGTGAAATAAATCAGACAGTCCATGAGTACACATTGAATTGTTTCTCTGATATGAGAAAGTGTAAGTGTAAATAAGGACAAAGGGATATAATAGATATTATGTAGGGAAAAATAAAAGATAGTATTCAAAAGAGCGGAGAAGTGGATAGGGAAAATGGGGAAAAAGAAGGAAAGTTAAAAGAAAAATAAGACGAAAGGCAAAAAAATGGAAAAATGGAAATAAATTTGTTGCAAATAGGGAAGCGTGGGAAAATGCAAGGGAGGGGAGGGGAATGGGGGGGGAAACCAAGATATATCATGCGCAAATACAAAATAACCATGGTGATTGTGATCATTATATATACAATGTACCAATACATGTTTTTGGTAAAAATTAAAAAAATTAAAAAGGGCCAAATATAACTAGGGACAAATCCCTTTCTACTTCTGGATTTTTTGATTCATTAAATATGTATTAATACCAATTATATGTCATAAATGATAAAAGTTAATGCATTTCTTATTTTCCTAATGTTTATAATGTAAGCAAGCAAAGCGCAATGGACTTCCAAGTATACTTTAAAAATTTGAGGATAAGATCTGTCATGATCTTAAGTATAAAATGTTTATTCAAAATCTAAAGATTTGTTTTGGATTAAGTTTTTAATACGAAAAATTATTGAACATTTTATTTTACAAATGAGAACATTTCATAATTTTGTGTAAGTACGCTCATCTCTTTAGAACTATTTCATTTTCATTTTATCATTCAGTATTTCTTCTAGAATTTTGATTTTATGATTAGTTTAAAAAGTTATTTTTTATAAAGTAACAATTTAACTATTATTTTTTATTTCCTTTTAATTATTAATAGTTTTATTCCTATGTTTTAAAATTTTGAAGTAAGTGCAATTTATTAATATTATAAGGATTATTTTATGTGTCAATTTGACTGGGTCATGTATTGCCCAGATATTTGGTCAAACACTATTTTGCATGTTTCTGTGAAGGTAATTTTGGTTGAGAAAGTTACCTTCACAGAAGTTGATGAAATCAAGCAAATTATTATCTATAATTTAGCTGGGGCTCACCAGTTAGCTGAAAACCTGACTAGAAAACAAATGCTGCTCTTCCACTCTGTAAGGGGACATTTCTTCTGCCTGATTCCTGTCAAATTAACATATCGGGTTTTTCCGCACTTGGACTCAAACAGAAAGATCAGCACTTTCTACCTCTGAAGTTCAGATACCATTGGACAGCAACTAGATCATGAACTTTCCCAGATATCAGGTCTCCAAACACAACCCAGGTGGACAGCATTCACTGCCCTGATCCTCCAGTTTAATGCCATTTCCAACCTCCTTAGTGTGAGCCCATTCTTGATAACAGTATCTCTCCCCCATTTTTCTCACACTGTGCTGTTGCTCTGGAGGACCCTAACTAATAAATACATATGTCATTATGGCAATACTATGCTTTTCTTCTAATTAACTATTTTACTAAAATGGATATCCATTTAATTAAATATGAAGTTCCAAAATATATTTGATATATCTTTGTAATATTTTCTTTTTGTTGATTGATCTGTCTCTATTTGGACTCACATTTTGTTATAAAGTATTTCATCGTATATTTTAAAGTTAAAATAATTCCCCAAATTCTTCAGTATAATATAGACAAAATCACATGTATTGCTTCTCACAAATAGATTTTGAAATTAGGTAGTTCTTACTGTAGGAATTGTGATCCATTATTTGAACTACTGGAAAATATCTCTTTTCCTGATTTTAATGTAGATAATTTTAGTATTTCTTTATTTAAAGTGATAGAGGGACATAGCTGACAACTTGGATGTACTTCCATTAATCATGAATAAAACATGGGCAAAAACTATTCATGGCAACACTACATACTAACCATAAAGATAAAAAGTTTATTTTAAATCTCACAATGATATCAAAATGTTTGAACAAGTAAATAAAGGACAAATATTCTTTAGAAAATAATTCCAAAATGAATACAAGAGTAAAATAGAAATTATGAGTGAACTAGAAACCCATCACTAAAATACCCCAAAAAATGCTTCAAGGGAATATATAATTACGAATACTAAAATGAAATGTTCATGTTTTAGGAGTAAGGGCTTTATTGGTATAGCTTTAAAGTAACTAGTCTAAAATATGTGTTAATGTGATGTTTTTATCAGGCCAGTCTTAGTAACTGAAAAAAAAAAAAACAGAAAAGAAAAATGGTTATGGTTGAAAAACCTGGTAGACACACCTTATCTAAATAAGAAGCCATGATGATAACAGTTATCCCCTAATATTTAATAAATAGAACACTTAACATTTGTGGCGTTATTCTTTGAAATTCCAGTATAACCATCAGAAAATACTGGATAAACACAAATCAAGACTGTTTTATTAAGAAAGTAATCAATGTTTTCTTTTTTTTTTTTTTTTTTTTTTTTGTGCTGCTGGGGATCGAACTGAGGGCCTTGTGCTTGCAAGGCAAGCACTCTAATCACTGAGCTAAATCCCCAGCCTGTAATCAATGTTTTCAAAACTATCAAATTAAGAACACAAAGGCACACACATACAAAAGATATTAATTATCAAAGGTTGGAAGAGAGAGACATAAATTAAATATGAGGTAGAGAATATATGAGTTTGCATTAATAAAATGTTTATAAAATATTACTAATGGAGTAAAACTGTGGTAAGATACAAACTGTGACAGCTAAGTTTGTCCATTTGATTGACATCAGAGCCATTTAAAGAATTAGTAAAACACATTTCTGAGGTCCATCTTGGGTGGATTTTGGAGTTGTGGCCTTGTTGCTTATACCTGTTCCCTGGTTTCTTCAGGTTTGCTGCTATTCTCCTGCTCTGGTCCCCAGCCAATATGAACTAAGTAGCTTTGCTCCATCATGTCATTTAACCAAAATGTCCCCACCTTACAGTTAGTCAACTGTAGCTCAAATCCTCTGAAACAGTGAGTCAAATTTCTTTTCCTTTAAATTGTGGGTGTCCAGCCAAAGAAAATCTGGCTAATACAAAAATTGCTACTGTAAAACTGGGGTACTCTTTGTGACTGTATTTTACTTTGTTTCAGAAGCCTTTGAACTGTTTTGTGAAGGGGGTTAGAAAAGGTTTGGAGCTGGGGGCAAGAGAAGGAATAGAATGCAATAAGAAGAATTTGAAGAATGGTTCTGGTCAGAGTTCAGAAGACCAGAGTGCTTACAGAACTTCAGACAGTAAAGGCCATGTGTATGAAGCTTCAGATAGGTAGTCTATTGGAATTGAAGTCGAGTCTCTGTGTGTTACATGCATGCAAAGAACTTTTCTGCATTTTCCTTATGGCCTGAGACTGTAGAAAACTGAGTTTAAGAGCTATATACTAATTGATGTAGTAGAGAAAATTTCAAGGCAGCCCAAACATTGGGCTGTGGCATGGGTACTGCTGGCTACTTTTAGACAGATTTATAGTGATTCTGAGGAACAAAACGGTGGAGAAATTTTTGAAAAACTTACATTTTGGCCTAAGGGAAACACCTGCAAGTTGAAAATAAGGAGGTATAGTTGCTAAAGATATTAGCACCATTGAAAAGAAACTGAGTACTTTGAACTCAGACAAGAAGAAAGATTCTGCCCATTTCAGGCTCAGAGATGAAAAAGTGTATACTTCTCACTTGGAAAGAGAGCTACAGGACCTGCTTTTTGAGAAGGACCTTTTAGAGGATGGGCCTCCAGGGATTCATTTCACACTTAAAGGCTGGCAGCCATGATTCTACGGTGTCCACTGAATCTGTTGAGCTGGCAGCCTATATTAATACTGTCCACGTGAGGCTGGTTGTTCAGGCATGAAGAATATAAGAGTTGTAGCGTCATGGAGACTTCCACCTGGATTTCAAAGTAAGAGACCTAGAAAACCAGGCAATGTGCCCTTGAGAGGTGTATGTGTGAAGCTGTGAGACTGAAGTAAAGGTAAAATTGAGACCAGGGGAATTTATTTATTTATTTATTTATTTATTTATTTATTTATTTACTTGGTGCTGGGGATCAAACTCAGGGCCTTGTGCTTGTAAGACCAGGGGAATTTAGAGATGAAGACTTGGTGATGAGATACTTTCAAAAAAAGTCGCAAGCAGAACCAGACCAAGAAAGAGGAGCCATTTCGTTACAGTTAGGCCATTGGATTGGTGCCCAGCTTGGCCCCATTGGATTGGGGCCAAGTTACATCTTACCACCGTGTGCTTTGGATGCTAGACATAGTGCTACAGAACCTGTTTGCTCCACTGAATTTCAGTCCTGCTTTGGTCCTATTTTTTTCATTTCCCCCAGTTTCTCCCATTTAGAATAAGAATGTTTACTCTGAGCCATTGTATATTGGGATCATATAACGTGTTTCTTATTTTTACAAGAGTTCGCAGCTAAAGGTTTTCCTAAAATCTCAGAAGAGACTTTGAATTAGACTTTTAAGCAATGCTAAAACCACTGAGGTTTGGGAGTAGGGATTATTACATATTTAGATGCTCTCATACCATTTGTATCATGTTAGGTGGAATTATGAACTTGTTATGGTCATTGTTTGGAGGTTAATATGGTTTAAAGACATGTGTTTGTGTGTCAAGTTGACCAGGGGTGGAATATGAGAATTAAGCTTTTATTTTTTTAAATTTATTTTGAATGGTACATTTTAGATGTACACAGTGATAACATTCATCATAGAGGATTAGTACCTGTACATGTTATATCTTGTTGCTTCTTTTTTCCCATCCCCCTCCCCTCCCTTCAACCCTCCTCCCTCCTTATTTACAAAAGCTTTGTTCCCATTTTTTCCTTCCATTTTTTATGTCTCTTGTCTATGAGGGTTAAATTTAATTGTCAAATTGACTGGTTTGGGAATGGAGCCACAAAGAGGGTTAAATAAGCCCATTTCTGAGTGTGTCTAGGTGGAGTTATAGAGCAATCACTTGGGGATCTGTATCTGTGCCCATTTTATCTAGTGCTTTCTCCCCACTGTGCCTTCTTGCCACCATAAACTGAGCAGTTTGCCAAGCCTGCTCGTGGCATGTTTTTGCCTTGGAGGCAAGTGACCATGGACTAAAACCTCTGAAACCAAGAGCCAAATAACTCTCTCTTCCTTAAATTGGAAATGTCAAGTATTTTGTTCAGCAAATGGAAGCCTGAATAAAATATATAAGTATTGCATCAATTACTAAGTTAGTTAATACAAATGATATTGGGAAACAGTGTAATCTTTATATTAATATTTCTATGTATTTAAAATTCATATATTTAAATGATACAAAAATTTACCCATAAGGAATACGTAAACTTATGGTATGTTATTATAAATTATCTTTGGATTCTACTTCAACTTTGGCATCTTTTAAACAATATTTATATGTTAAGATCAATGTAATTATTGCCATTAATTTTTTTCTGAAATTTAATTTTGATTTTCTAATTTAAAATTCAGATTGAATAAGCATAAATAACAGATACTGAAATCAAAATTAGACAGAAAAGTATAATTATACAGGTATTTTTATAGTATTGTAACTCTTTGAGTAAGCACAAGGGCCTGAGTTCGATCCCCAGCACCACAAAAAAAAAAAAAAAAACCAACCATACCACCCTGAACGCGCCCGATCTCGTCTGATCTCGGAAGCTAAGCAGGGTCGGGCCTGGTTAGTACTTGGATGAGTAATCAAATAAATTAATGTTAAAGTAATGTTAGTGATATTTGCTTTTGATCACAGTTATATCAAAATCAGTTACTTATTGTCAAATAGTTTCATGATAAAAATAAAATTAAATTAGTTACAAATATACATGCAGTACAAAAAGAGACAAGTACATCATGTAATTATGTCTTGAGAATTTTTTTGTTTGTGATATAAAAATAAGTAAAAATAGTTAATTACTATCAATAAAATGTTTTCATTTGAAGAATTAAATTACTCATTACACTTAAGTAATTAAAATATGCAAGTTTATACCAAATAAGTCAACAAAAATATCTAAAAGTATTTATCCTTACTACTAAAAAAAAATCGCAGAAAAAATAGTTAATGAGCAGTTAATTTCTTGTTCTTTTGCCACATTTCAAGAGTAGAAACAATGATAACATTTAATAATGATAAAGGTGTTGAAGAGCACTTGAATATGCAACATTAGCTCATTACAAGAATTATGCACATTTGTATATTAAAATAAACAAAACAAAGTTAAATTCTGAGGGTAACACAGACAGAAAATCCAGCAAAATAAATGGTGAGAGGAGTTTGTGATGAAACACAAATATGGTTTTGTTCCTGTCAGTGGTTATCTTCTCCAATTCAATCTTTCCATGTTCATGGTAATGTAGGTAGGAGTCTGCACTTGTACAAAAGCCTAAAACATTTTAAAAATTATTTTGCTCTTGCTCTATGAAGGCAAAATTATTCATTAAATCAGTCACATAAAATTATTAGGGTACTACAAAGAAAATTTATCATAGGGCATAGTCTATTTCCAGCATATTTTACATTAGGTATTTAGATTGCCTTAGTTGGTGTCTTCCCTAAAACCAGATGTCTTCATTCACTGTTATTGCATATTATAGTTCTAGTTCTCAATGATTTCTTAACCTTTTTTTTCCACCCCTTTATATTTTTGGCTCAAGATAGTACACATTTTAAGACAGTACTATTTTATGAAGTTTAACTCAATTAAGAAATATTTATTGAGAACTTCTGAGTTATTATTGTTTTGCATTATTGTGTTTGCAAAGCACAAACAAGATAGTTTCCTTTTTCTCCAAAATATTAACATATGTTTTAAATATAAGATAAATACCACCTGTATTATGTGTACATGTAGTACATATCATAAATACAAGAAGTGTTCACATAAGTGTATATGTTAGCATAGATATCAGAGAACTTGTTTTGAAGTGCAATAACAGAGAACATTTAATTTGCTTGGTTAAAATTATTAAATCATGCAGACTCTAAAATGTACACCATGTACAAGGACCATAAAATATAGAAGACCCGGGGCTGGGGATTTAGCTCAGTGATTAGAGTGCTTGCCTTGCAAGCACAAGGGCCTGAGTTCGATCCCCAGCACCACCAAAAAAAAAAAAAAAAAAAAAAATATAGAAGACCAACCAACAGCAGTTTCAAGAAAATGACTTGTAGTTTTTGACAAACAGAAGTCATCTGGATTGTTTTAGATATAATGTGTATGGTACTATTGACCTCTGTTATGAATGCATAAAACAATAATGCACCTAAAAGCCATGATCATGATTTTCTATATTATTTCTAATATTATTGGAAATATTGGTGGAGGTAAAATGTGTATTTGTATTACAGTTTATATTAGTAAAAATAATGTGGTAGTATGAATTGGATAATGGTGATATATATTTATATATATATATATATCTCATATATATGCCATTTATTGTAATAAAAGGCCCTGAGGAAGAAGAGGAAAATTTTGAAACCAAATTATTAATGATAGGCCAACCTCAAAAAGAAAAAGTGATGTAGATTTGACCTAAGACAACGCAGGTAATTGCTATCAAAATGACAACCTAAGACTGTGTAGCACAACGAGGGTTATTTCATACAAAGTGATCAACACAGGAGGTAATTTAAAGTTGAGCTACATGTCTGATTACTGTTAGAGTTACTAGTTGAAGATGTGATGGGTGCTGTGCCCTGGTCCCTTTGTGTATATGTGTGCTCACTCCAAGCTGCTGTGATTGTTTTGGACTGATAACAATCAGGTACTGATTAATGTGAATATGGAATTAGTTCCTCACTATTCACCCTTTTCAAGTTGAAACAAATACTAAGGTGCAATTTATCTGCAGATCCTCTCTGTGGGATCCAGCTTGAGAACTTGTACTATCTTAGGTTTCTTTTTTGTGCAGTATCACTCTATGTACTATGAAAGAAGCTACCCCTCAAAAATACACCAAGGAAATTTCTTTATCTCAGGTTCTGCTTTCTGTGATCACAAGCAAGACTTCACAGATTTCAAGCCATGCCATACATCATTCAAGCAATAAGTCAATGATAATATGTTCTAATTACTTTCATATGTAGACTGCTTCGACCAAGATGACAACACGAAAGAGTGCAGCTAAAAAAGAGACGCAAGATCCTTCAAATCAATCACAGAACTGGTAAGAGACTGAATACACAAATGGGCCACATATGGAAAAGGATATCTGACCAACACTCTGGCACAAAAGTCCCATGAAACCAAATGACAACTATTACAGCAGTCACTCAAAGCTCTCAGATCTTGGTCAATGATTGCTGGAGTCTCTACCACATTTTCCAACTTGAAACCAATTGGTGAAAGGCAAAATGCTTTTTGAATTACTCACTTAATTGCCTTGCTTCTAGTTGCTCTCCTGAAGCTTCCTTATAGCTTCAACTTCCAATCAGAACTAACTTGAAAAATAATTGTTAAGAGGAAATAAAGCAAGGTCATAGAATAGCACTCCTTAGGAATTGTGTCCTTAGAGAGATATCAATTTGAACAACTATCCATGCACGAAAATACCTTCCCAAGAGCTGAAGGATATCAAGCAAGAGTTCACAGCATTTTGGTATAGCACAAGAATTAGAAAAAACACAATGAAGATGACAGGAAGGATGCCCCCTCCCTCTACTCTAGGAAGCAGAGCGTGGTAAGAGATTGGGGGAGACAAAGTGAGAGTTTGCCTTTTACCTTGACAATAGATGTGCCAGCAAAGGTGGTCCTAAGTGTTCTCCCACAATCCACACTTTGGTACTTGAGGGTGGAATCCACCTGCATTGGTTTCAAGCAGAAGTCCAGAGGCATTCTGAGGCAGACTCAAGCCTTGGTCTCCATCACTGCCAGCTAACTACAGTAGTGTTGGGCTCTGGACATCAGTATAAGTGCACCTTGGCAGCTATGGGTTCCAGATGTGCGCAGCTCCATACCAGCTCAGTGGCTATCCAACTCCTTCCCAGACTATCATGGTTGAGCAGACTCAAACTTAGGGAGTCCTTCAGGTTCACAACAGTCACAGACTTACCAGGCTTAGGGACCTTGCAGGTTGGCCTTCTCAGGACCCCTGGACAAGCCTATAATTTTAGGGCTTTACAGAGAAAGCAAATCTTCAAAGCCTGGAATAAACACTTCATTTAAGTTTTAAATAGTGATACATGGCCAAAGAGATCAAGAATAACCATGGAAAAATGAAATCATACAATGGACAAAGTGCCAGATGAAACAAAGTGAATGACTAAAAAGTAAAGATGTATCTATTGCCTGACAAAGAATGCAAATAACTTTTTATGAAACTTCAGCAAAGTTGAAGAAAAGACAGAAATACAATGCAACAAAATAAGGAAAATAATAAATTACTAGAGTTAGAAATTTAACAGAGCAATTGAAATAATAAAATAGAAACACACAGAAATTCTAGTTTAAAAATACAGTATGAATAATGATAACACAAACACCAACAGCAGAATTTATTAATCAGAAAAAATTTGTGAATATGAATACAGGTTATATGAAAACACAGAAAGAATAGAAAAAAGAATGAAAGGAGTTAAAGAAAGCTTACAAGATTTAACAGCACATAAGGAGCAAAATTTGAAGTTATAGGAGTTCCAGAAAGAAAAAAGAAAAATAAAGGAATGGAAAACATATTTAAAGAAATAAGAGCAGAAAACTTTCTAAATTATAATAAAGATATACATACCCAAAAAGGTCTTTAATCATAGTCAATCCTAATAATTCTAGTTCTTGACATATTATAATGCTATCAAAAGTCAAAAACAAAAACAGTATTCTGAAATCACTAAGAGGAAAGAAGCAAAAACACAGAGCAGTAGATATTTTGGCACAGACCTTACAGGCAAAGAGAGAATGAAATAGCATCAAAGTGCTAAAGGGGAGAAAAACACTTTGAAACAAGAATATTGTCCCCTGCAAAGCTGCCATTCAACTTTTCCAGCCAAGTAAGAGTGGGGAGAGACCATCACCATCTGACCTGTCTTACAAGGCTAGAGAGTTATTCAAGCCTAAAGAAAAAGATGCTTAAGGAGTAACAAGAACACATCAGAAAGCATAAAACTCAGTAGTATGTGAAATACAGTCAAATGTAGAAACTCTAATACTGCCAGGGTGGTGTTGGGTAGATTTCTTGTATACTTAGGTTGGAGGTCAAAAGACAAAGCTATTAAAAATAATGATGACAATAATTTGTTGAGGATTTTGCAATACAAGACAGCAGGAATTCGAAATGTAGGGGGAGAAGTGAATTAAAACTGCAGAGGGGTTGGGTTCACGTGGTTGATATTAAAGTTATCAGCTTAAAAGATCTGTTATAAGATGACTTTCATAAGCTTAATGATAATCAGAAAGCAAAAATTTAGAGTAGACACATACACACAAAGATATCAAAATCTACCACTAGAAAAGACCATTTAACAACAAACTAAGGTAGTAATAGAAAAAATGAAAGAAAGAGATAAACAAAACAACCAAAACAATAAAATAGCAGTAGTATGAGGTGATAAAAATATCATGCTTAAATTAAAAAAGTTGTTGCAGTAAATGACACATTGCCATTAGCTACCCTCGAAATACTTCCTCTTTTATACACATAGCCTCTCTCTCCTATCATTTCCTGAAGTGGTTCTAGAAGTCTTCTTCCATGTCTTCAGCAGGTGTAATTAAACACACACACACACGCACACACACACACGCACACAATACTGTTGTTGAGTGCTATCCAACTAAAAAGGTAGGCTGGTAAAAATATTTTGGTGTGTTCTCATCCACACTATTCACCAGATCTGGCACTATGTGATTTTGCCTCTTCCTCCAAATCAAAATGATCAGGAGAGGTAACAAGTTTGAATCAATTCAGGATATCGAGGCAGCCACAACAGTATGACTAAAGACGATGAGAAAAGAAGACTTCCAGAACTGTTCAGAAAGTGGCAAGAATGATGGGATAAGTGTGTTCCAAGCGAGGAGGAGGGCTTGAGGAGGATTAATAGCAATATGCATTTTTTAAATTTAAACTTTCACCAGATTAATTTTTTTCAATTTGAACATTCAATAGCACCTCCTAAGTCTTTAGCTAACAACAATTACCTTGAGTAGAAATGGATTAAAATTTCCAATCAAAAGGCATATATAACAGCTGAATGGATAAAGACACAAGGTCCAACTGTATGCTTCCTGTAAGAGACTCACAACACCTGGAAGAGCACAAGTAGGCTAAAGATAAAGAAGGTAGAAAAATATCTTTCATGGAAAAGGGAAACCAAATGAGAGTAAGAGTAGCAATGCTTAGATAAACTAGATTTTAAGTCTAATGTAAGAATGAGGCAAATGGAGCGTCTTTCCCTTTTTTTCTCTATACAGCGTCCTTACCTCATTTTCTTTGATTCTGCCAATACAAGTGATAGCACTGGCTCTCTTTCCTTAGCAAGCTCAGAATGCAGCATGTCTGCTTGTACTCATCTGGGTGGTCTCTGACCTACAATGGAAATGGAAGAAAATGCATGAGGGGGCTATATTAAAGTCAGCAACTAGACAACAGCTTGAGAGAAAATTGAAGGAGGTGCAAATCACATGTGTGTGGAAGGTATTACTACTTTTGTGTATGGAGCTTTCCTACAGGTATTTTAAATACAAAAATTATGTTAGTCCCCAAAGTAATTTTTGAATGCGTAATAGTTGTTTGTCCTAATTCAAATACTTTAATCTTTATTTTGCAATGAGGTTCAGTAATCAAAGGTACCATAGCCTTTGATCTTTCCTAATATTTTCTGATCTGAATGACTTTACTGAAAGCTAATAAAAATGTGATCACCCCTTCGTTGTATTATACCATTCTCCCACAGAGTTCTCATATTTTAAAAGCATACTGGGTGCCACCTCACCATAGCTTTATTTGAAGCTAGGAAATGTTATTCTATACAGAGATTATATACACATATAGTATATGTATATGTAGTATATGTAGTACATATACTACAGACATAGTGGATACAAACTCAAATTTTATCATTTCTGTTTTTATCTGTCTGAAAAAAATGTATTTAAAAATGCATGATTTGCAAAAAGCAAATCATTTTGTACCTTTAAGAAAAAAAAAATGATACTAATATAAGGCAGCTGTTATCCCACTTAGAGATGCCCTTGTTTGGGCACATTTGTCTTACTGGAGCTCTGTAATATTGCACACAAATGACCAGTTTAAGGAATAGATGCTCAGAGTTTCCAGCTGTGATACGGATCAAGTTTGCTGTTGGCTCCTGGGTTCACATCTTCCTGAAGATGGGGAGGGACCACACAGAGGTGCTGAGTGTGCTTTCCTGTGCCAGTCTTTGGACATAATTGCTTCTCATGGCTATTTTCCTCTTTAATCGGGCACATGACGTATACAGTAATACATGGATAAAATCTCTGTGGTCTAACTATACTCATTTAGGTCCTTTTATGAGCATCTGGTAAAAACTGCAAAGCACTGGAAAGCATTTTAGAAAATATTTCTTCACAGTTCAGTCTTCTTTACATATATATGTAGCTATAAGACATTAAATATGAAAAATCAAAGATTACAATTTTAAGGAAAATTTATTTGCATATTCTTCTTGATAGTTTCTACCCCTCAATTATGCAAACTCACTTGTCATTGGGAAAAAATAGTAACATGGTTATGAAAATGATTTGGATCGTTTAAAAATTATGTAAATATTTACATATTTTACTTTTAACAAAATCATGCTCCAAGAGTTTCATAATATTTTGATGGGTTTTAAAAAGCCAGTCATATAGTGCTAAAGCATCACTAACGAACATTCCGTTGAAGAACTGGTGTGCATTGCTTTCTGAACAAGTGAAGGACTTTTCTGACTTTAGTATTTGAAGCAGTCGAGAAAAATATGTATTCTGTTCACTGTTATCTATCTCCAGGTATTACTTAGGGAGTTTTACCAGAGATTTTGAGAAACATAAGTCTCTGGATGATTTTCTTGTCATTTAAAAGCTATTAAAATTATAGTTATTCAAATGTCATTTTAAAATTCATTCACTTAAATAGTTCTTTGCAGAACAAATAAATTGTTCTGTGCAATGAAGCAATGTAATTCATCTTTGCTCTATTGACTCAGAATCCTATCGATACACTATATTTTCCTAGCAAAACATTGACTTAAAATACTCTGATAAATGTGTCCTATTTTCATTTTCAAAACGCTTCAGAAAATATTTAGTCACTGAATAATGTACATATGTGTATCTATTGTGAAAACAAATATCACCTAGTAAATTTTATCTGGATGTAAATGTATAACTTGTTTGAGTAAAATATCTGTTGGAAATGGAATAAAGATCCTGATTCTGTGTACCTAATACTAAATAGTTATTTTGTAGTAAATTTTGTATTTTTTAATTTGTTGCAATTACGTAGCCTTAGAATTTACAATGTTCATTTTGACAATGTAAATAAAAATGGACAATGGTCAAATCACCTTATATCAGAAATTAACTGCTACATAGTTTTAGTATCTACTTTTTTCAAAGGAGAAAGGAAAACTTTCATACTCATTTCTTCTTTTTTTTTTTTTTTTTTTTTTTGGTGCTGGAGATCGAACTCGGGCCCTTGTGCTTGCAAAACAACCACATCAACCACTGAGCTAAGTCCCCAGACCCCGTACTCATTTCTTAAGAGTTGCTATGACCCTAGTAAAAATTCTCCTGAACACATCTGACATTAGATTTTCCCAACCCGTTCTTCTATTTTCCATTGCTAAGAATGGAACATTTTCCCTTTTGTATACATAATCATGTAACCTCCAAGTCATACTCTGAGGACACTGTTGCCAAAGGAACTTCCTTCTGAATTTTAATTGCAAATATTTTATTATGAAAAAATGTATACTATTTAATTCAAGCTAAGAGTTGAATTATATTTCTAATCATATTCCTAATACAAAATAGAAATTACCTTGTTACTATTGTACCTCTTTTTAATATATATTTTTACAAAATTAGAATGTATTCCCATGAAAAGATACTGCTTTATCTTTCAGCCTTGCTGTCAGGATCTTTCTTGGGAATTATGTGCATATAGGATAATTATGTAATATTTTATGTTACAGGCTATCACAATTTAGTCAACTTCTAACTTTTGGTAGACATTCAAGTTTTTTTTTTCCGGTGTTTGAATATTATTAACACTGAAGTAAATATTCTTAAATCAAATATTAATATACTTTGTAACTTTCCACTTATTAATAACTAATGTATATGTTTATTGAACAAGTAAGACTCAATGATCATCTTAAATAAATCAAGTTAATTCTTTGTTTCTCAAAATCTTTCGATGTGCCCAGGAGAGTTGCTCTCTTACTAGGTGAAAATTCTAGTAGTCTGAATGAATGTTCAGGTAACTTTTAAGTAACACGAATGCTGAAAGTTAATTGTTATTATAAATCATATAATTTCAGTAATTAAAATTGACCACATTATAACCAACTCCAATCTAATTATTTCCAGTGTAAATCAGCTTTCATTTCTCTTCTTCTTTGAGATAATGAAAATTAGTTTCTGATCCTCTGGTGTAGGGCTTTTAGTAGAATATAGGATACCAACTTAAATTTCTACTTAAGAAAAAAATTACTTTTCTAGTAAACTACTAGGAACTACTTTTGTAGGAACTACTTTTGTAGTTCCTTGCAAAACACAGGTCATATTTATAATAAAATCATGTTTTATCAGCAGTTCTCATTTACATACCTGTCCTGCATTTTTATTTTAAATTATTTATCTGATTTCCCTATTTTAGGAGCAAGTACCAAAAGCAAGGATGAAGAAGGAGAAACAAACCATTTACTTGATTAATATGGTCACAATTTGATAACATGGACAGAATTGTGTCCCTCCAAAGTTCACATGTTGAATATTTACCCTCCAATATGACTATGTTCCAAAATAAAGAGTTACGGGTGTAGTTAAGGTTAAATAAAATCATAAGATAGAGTCCTCACCTAATACGATTAGTAGTTTTATAAGAAGACCAGAAAGAGCACCCCCATCCCCATATGCATGCCCCAAAGATAGATTATGAGGCTCTTGAGAGAAAGCTACCCTCTCAAATGTAGGGAGAAAGGCCTCACCCAGATACTAACTGGCTAGCACTTTGATCTTGGACTTCCAGTGTCCAGAGCTGTGAAAAAATAAACCTCCATTGTTTAAGCCAACCAGGCCTCAGGGTTCTCCTACAGTATCCCAAGTAGAATAAGATACACGTGTTCCGGTCATGGCAGGTGCTTGATCTGATTTGCTTTAGAGGGGCTCTTCCCGAGGTGTCCTCTCTGCCCCGCACTGACAGGTGCTGCCTGTCTTTACCTTCCCTGCCCAGTGTTCTTGAAGAGAATCTCGTATAAAATGACTCAGAACCTATTATCAATACCTCTGGCTCCCAGGATTTGTGCAACTTCGACCCGCACCGCGCTCATCAATAGTCATTTTTCAGACCAGCTCTTCACTGCTGCCTGTGGTCCGTGCCACTGTCATTGTCTTCAGACCCGAATCAGGTACAAGTCTAATATCAAGCCCTAACTACAAGGAGTGCTTATTAATCTCTGTAGACTGGATGGTCTTGTCTGGCTATGAAAGAAATCCTCATTTCTTTGTTCCCTTGATGAAAGAAATCAGTCAAGACACATAGGGTGTGCAGAAGTGTAGGGAGAATTTATTATAAAGTAGATAAAGAGACAGTTACACCTTCAAGCAAGAAGGCAGGCAGTGCCACAAAGGCCTTTACACTGAATGTGAGTTTGGATAAAATTTTGTACACACAAAAGTTACCCCTGGGATTTGAAGAACTAGAACAGGTGTGAAACTTATCCACATTTTACTTAGACATCACTTTGGAATTGAAAAATGCTTTTCTGTCCTTTTTACATGATCAGTTTTTCCTCAGGGGTTTGAATCATGTAAGCAATTTATGAAAGGGAATTTCAAAAATGTAAGTTTTTTAATGTACACCAGGTCCCAGCCCAAGGAAAGAAGGTCTTAAAGAATATTTCCCTTCCTGATGTCTTTGGGCTGGAGGATATGGCAGCCAGGAATGCAGTATGCCCACTTCTGGATTTAGGTGACCGGATAGCCAGATATCAGAAGAAATGTGCACAGTGTATGACCTTAAGATGTTGTTTTGCTCTTTGGGATAGCTTTGGGTCTGACACCTAACAAATGATTATAAATATATTATACATTGCAGTTATTCTGTAATTAAGTGGCTGTGCTGTTTTCAAACCTTACCACCATCATTTTAAAGCCTGCTAATGTCCTACTATCTGCCTAACACTGATCACTGGAAGTGTAGATCACAGTGAGGAAAAAAGAAAGAAGTTTTACTTTCTAATGAAGAACAAAATCTCAAGAAAAGCGCAGTTTTAAAGTTTTAAAGAATATGAGAAATATTTCACGGAAGGGAGAAAAATGAAGGTATGATAAACATTCTCAGAACATTTCCCCATTGATAGGAGACACGTGATTGTATTGTTTATGTTCTAAACATACATTTCAAATTTTATATTGGAGAAGACAATGAGCTTACTTCTATTTACCACCCCCTTCCATGCTAATTTTGCTTAAAGAAGATGAATTGTGACTCTGCTGAGGTCAGATTATGGGCCAAGTCGGTTCATGGGACAGGCTAGTGTCTCTCTTGTGGTTATGAAGAATGACTCTGTCACTGGTGCTCTCTAGCTGTCCAGCTATAGCAAGCAGTGTGTCTCTGGGTCCTTTTCTCTCGAACCCTTCCCCATTTCAGACACAAGTCAATGAACTGAATGAGAGTTAGTGTTTCTAGGTAGGCTGCCAATCTATTGCCCTCTCTATTTTCTAGGGATCATTGTGTAGGATTTGGAGGTCCCTGGATGAAAAGAAATGATATTATGAGAATAAAAATGATGGCATTTATTCCAACACATTGAATTGGGATACAATGACTTGGCACTTGGGTGAAACAATTGATAGAAAGTGATATATTAATTTTCATGTCCTGTTGTACCATGCATATTTTGCAGAGAATTCTTAAATTTCATTTATTTCAAATAGAATTTATTTTAGAAGAATTTAAATGACAGAAAAGCTGAAAAAGTGTTCATCGAGTTTTCCCAAACCCCACACCCATCTTCACCTATGATTAAATCTTACACATGTATGTTATACTTTGTAAAATCCATGAAATGATACTGACATGTCATTGTTAACTAAGAAACATACTTAATTCAGATTCCCTTAGTTTTTACCTAATGTCCTTTAGTTCCAGTATCCCTCTTAGGACCCTGCACTGGATTCAGTTACGGAGTTCTTCTTGGTTGTGACTGTTTCTTGTTTTCCACTCCTTGACAATTTTGAGCACTGGTTAGGTACTTTTCTGGAATTTCTCTAAATTTTCTCATCTTCTCTTGGGTTTTGGGTAACACGTCCACTGAAGTAAAGTGTTATTCTCACAATATCACCATCACCTGTTGATCTTGATTATCTGACCAAGATTTCTCCGTAGTTCCATTTCTATATTTTATGAGATGATTCACTAAATGCATGTCACCCCTATACAGAGAGGAAAAACACTACTACTTTATTTAATTTGTTGCCCTAATTATTGTACACTTGGTAAATGGGAGCTTGTTAATTTGAATCCTATGCCCCTTTGACTTGCTTCCCTCAATTGACATGTGCACATGTGTGTCTGTGTGTGTTGTCTCTTTGTACACAAGATGCTTCAAGCTCACCAAGAACATCTACTCCAAAGATCCAGATTTCTCTAGAGCTGGAGGAGCGTACTCCAAATCTCCTTATAGATCTGGAGTGTAGCTCTGTGGTTGAGTAGTCGCCTACCACTGGTAGGGTCCCGAGCTCAAACCCAACCACCATAATGAATAAACCAATGAATGAATGAATAGGATCTAGGTGTGCTTGTTGCTGCTGTGGTTTTGTTGCTTGTAAGAGCTCTCAGCTGATAGGTTAAAGAAATATACATGTGTACACTATCCCATAGGAGCCTCAACTATAAATATTCCCATATGCAGCCATTTATAACTGTGTTAATATAAACATTAGTCTATAAAATATTTCAGCACAATGTTTGTACTTATTTTAATATTCATGGGATCAGTAGTAATGGTTCCTCTATAATTTCTATTGTCAATGTCTGTACATATTTTTCTATTGTGAAAGGCATTGTCTGTATCATTATCAGTTGCATTGGTCTTTTTAGAAACCAGCTTTTCACCACAATGATTTTTTTCTGTTGATTTACTACCTTTGATTTCAATGATTTGTGGCTTTTTTTTTATTACTTCTTTTCTTCTGCTTGCTTCAGGCTTAAATTGCTCTTGACTTCTCTAGTTTGTAAAGGTCAAAACATATATTTGTTTCCTGAATTTTTTTTTTGATATTTTTATTTAGTGTTATAAATTTCCTTGTCTGCCAGTCGCGAAGACATGATTCTTCATTCTTTGCAGTGAGAGTACAGTCAAAAAAGTGGATTTCATGGAAGTAAGACCCATAAGCCTCTGGGGACCCACTACAGTGATACCCCCAGGAGTTTCTTCTCCAACATGAGTCTATAGCTTCTTGAGAATTATCAAAATGACTACTTCAAATGTTCCTACTAATTCATGATTCCAGGAGATTTGGCTGCAGTAAATTGACTTCATTTGAAATGTTCTATTCTCAAGTTGTTTCTTCAGATTGTGAAGTGGAAGTTTTTAACGTGATTTCGGTTCTTTGACTGATTCAAGAAAAGTCTTTAATTTTTTAGTTTTTGTCAGCTTTTCAAAGTATGGGACTGACATCATCTAAGTTCTGCATATTGTGATAAAGAAAGAAATCTCTTTTACTTCTTATATGGAAGTTTCAAGGCCAGTATCACCCTTGTTTAATGTGTTGAAGAAAGTGTTCTGCCAGAGTGCATGATGACAAGAAATTGAAATTTCTTCATGGTGATGTCTACACAGAGGCTCCATAGTCCTTAGAGCTAAGTCAGCTCTACTGCTGGCCCTGCTCTTTGTTTTGGTAGCCAGTACTTGTACTTGAATACTAATATCATTTGATGGTATCCATGATTTCTGCTTGTTGGCACTTGCAAAATTGCAGACTCTTTCTGAATCTACGGATGGGTTAATGTCTCACACCTCAGCTCTCTTTCTTGTTGATGACATTCCTCTCAGCACTTGCCAAGAATTCTTAAGTAAAACTGCTCCCGTGCATTGGCATTTATCTCATGAGTAATGTCATAATTTTCCAGATTCCCAGCAATTTTCCCCAATTTGATGAAATTACCTATTCTTCAGGTTTGTTGTTCTTACTATTATGCAAGCCAAACTCTACATACACTGTCTCTTCTTAAAAAAAAAAAAAAAGAAAAAAAAACAACCCCCCACCAGTTAACTATCAGTAAAGAAATTCCACACCTGCTGTAGTTCCAGCAGCTGATGGAGAGTCATTTTATTTTTTGCTCTAGTTTTCTCTTTCCTTTGCATCCACACTTATCTCAGTTCCTTTCTAAATTGAAATGATTAATAGTGACATTGTCTGGTGCCTTTATCAGCTCTTGGAAAATATGGGAGATTTCTGTTTATCCTTTCAAAGATTTGAATTTGTCTAAATGAATAAATCACTGGCAGCAATATTTTTCTCTTTTTTTCTTTCTTATTGACTAATATATATGAATTTCAGTCATGTAATATTCATTACGATGCCTGTGTTAACAGCAATGATATGGATAACAGACTCAAGAGTATCTGTTCATTTTATGCTTCATTTAGTAAGTAGTAGATGTGTTGGTAGATTCGTGCTGCCTAAAAATCCTCTTACAGTTTCTGAGCTTGTAATGTACAACAGTGCACCATGAGAAATATCTTGTAGAAAGAACGGTAATTGAATTTTCATATACTAGCCTTTCTTGGGAAATAGATGAGTTAAAAAGAAAATATTCATAATTATTTAAATGTTGAAGAAACAGTTTTAAACTGATTTTTGTGTGATAAAAAGCAATTAAATTGTGTATTGTAAAATGGGGATAACTACCATATGATTTAATTAAATTGCAGCTGTTTTATAGTGTGATATTTTTATGGGAAATATTTTAAAATGAGCTAATTGAATAAAATACCCTCCAATCTTTGGAAAGTATCATACATAAAGTGAAAAATTTAAACACTAATGTGTCATCTTATACTAAGCAGGCACTGAGATGTTAATAGGACAAGTGACTAGGGAGAAATTGGACCTTTAAGTTGGCTTATATCACTAATCAGAATGTATGAGTATTTAGGGCAAAAAATTAAAATGTTTTTACATTGTAAACACTTAATACTCACGTGGAGGCAGGTTTGTTTTTTTGTTTTTATTTATTTTTTATTTATTTATTTTGTGTGTGTGTGTGTGTGTGTGTGTGTGTGTGTGTGTGCTGGGGATGGAACTCGGGGCCTTGTGCTTGCTAGACAAGCACTCTACCACTGAGCTAAATCCCCAAACCCATGTGTGCAGTTTTAAAAATTAGGTCAGTTTAAAAAAAAAAAAACCTGTCATCTGGAAAATTCTGGAAAATTCTCTCTTTTTTTCAGAGTCCAAGAAGAATGCCAAGCAATAAATTAACATTTATTTCATTGTTAGTTTGCTGGTCTTGTGTACTGATATTATTATATTAGTTAGAGCAGGCTATTTTATGTTGGGAAAAAAAAGTGCTAAAATTTCAGTAACACCACAAAAAAAAAATCTTTCTTTCATTTGCTCTCTTTCTTTCTTTTTTCTGCCTTTTGTTCTTCTTTCCTTCTTTCTCTCTTCCTTCCTCCTTTTCTTGCTTTTATTCTCTTTCATTCCTTCCTTCCTTCCCTCTCTCCTTCCTTCCTTCTTTTCCCTTTCTTTCTTTGTTTTTTCTTTTTCCTTCCTCCCTTCCTTCCCTCCTTCCTTTTCTTTTTTCTTTATCATTTTTCTGTTTCCTTTCTTCTTCTGACTCCTAAAAGCTCCACCTTGACAAAAAAATTTCATGTTAGTAAAACTAAGTGGAGAGTACATAGTGTGTCAGAGTGGGCTCTTAATGGTTTTCGGGTAAATATGCTGAACATATCTGCTCATATTTCTTTAACCAAAGTAACTTAGGGTGTCTTCTAATGCCAAATATATAGAGCAGTGTAATCCACCAAATTAAAAAAAACTGATAATCAAAAATTCTTTTGAAAAGGATTTGGATAAAGTAATGACATATTAGTTATTTTCTCAATTTTCATCACTTATTCAGTGAAGAAAATCACACAGAAAGAACAGTGTGTTCCTGTATACCCAAGTGCCTCTATGTGGTGGCATCATAGCTGGTAGGACAAATTCACACTCATCGTCTGCTGTTCCAGTGTGAGAAGGCAGATGCATCTAGCTGTCTTTACCTACTCTGAAAATGCAGGAGTTTCCTCTTTGACTTGCTCAGCTGAGGTAGAACCTTTTCTTATACTGTGCGTTTCATGCTTCTTTTCCTAAAGTTTTAGCCAAGTTCCTAATGATCTGTGTTCATTCACTACTGCTTTTTCTTTTCTTTCCCTGTTGTTTTTTTTTTTATCCTTATAGCAAGTTTATAAAACTGACTTTTAAAATTTTGTTTGGTCCTAATTAAGAGTCTCCTCTTCCATTTGGTGAAATATCCTTCATATAATTTCTCTATTTATAATTAAATACCTAAACAAGCTTAAGCATTTCAATTATCTCTGTTACATGATTTAAACTTTAAAATTACTCTTGATTAGTGGGTTTTTCAGATATCTGAAAAACTTTCAAATTTCTGATTCTTTTTAAATCTGGTGATTGAAATAAATGAAATGCTGGCCCTACTATTTCATTTAGTTTTATGAAAATTTAAAACTTATAACACCATTATAATTTTACTCAACAAAATGAGCAGAGGGAATATGAACACTTTATTAGAAATGTGTTTTACCATTTTAAAGGGCTATATTCACATTTCTGATTGACAAAACTTCTGTTTTGAACAAAGTTACTGTGACTTTAAGTAAATTACATATACTTTCTGTGTCTTAATTTTTATATTAGAAGTAAAATATTTTAACACACAGTGAGAATACTGAATGAGATTTTACATGAAAAGAACAAATTCCATGTCTTAAACATAATAAATGGTCAATAAACATTTTTTTTTCACCACTTTATTTCTATCACTTTCATTTAAAAACACTCGATACTAAGGGCAAAAGTGATTTGGGGCTGCTGCTCTGAGAAGTGTAAAGTGAGGCGATTGCCCTCATCTCATGTCCCAACAAATTGACTCATGTGTTTTTAGAAATTAAAAACAGGTGTAGACTATAAAGGCCCCACGTTTAAGTAATGCAGTAATAACTTTACTATATAGAGGGATTTAGAAACCTGCTAGATGACCTCTGCTCTCTAACTGTAGGATAGTGATTGTTTTATATAATAATGCATATTTTGTGGTTTATTGAAAGAGTAGAGTAAAACTAAATTCCTCCCATTTTCCCCGCCATGACCCGAAGCTGCAGTGTTCATTAGTGCTTTAGGCAGAGTTGGAATTATGTGAAGTCAGAACGGCAGAGAGTGAAAGTAAATCCAATTGTCCTCATGAATCTTATAGTAACTCAAACAAATTGAAATTAGCTCTATTACACACAGGATATCCAAATGAATTCAATTTCTACAAGTTATGGTGATGATAAATCATCATTCTATAGGGATAATTAAAATTTATTTTTATGTTCTTAGCACCCCTGTCGATGCAAAATGTCAAGGACTTGAGAAACAACACTTTTCTTAATTATCTCACTGCTTTAAGCTACCATCCCAATTTTGGGGTTGGACAGACATTTACCATAGTTTTTAGGTTGTTTTAGTCCAATACCTAAATTTATTTGAGCTTACAAATTAATAGACTTCAAGGTGCTTAGTACATTTCGTGTAACATTTAATATTGTTAAAGCATTTCTTATTGAAAATAGCTTTTAAGAAACTCTCTGAAATGTTACCACAAGTATTATGTACACATTAAATATAATTCAAAATTTAAATTCCTTTTAAAGTAACTTACCCAAGGATTCATAAGTATAAATTTATTGAACTAAGTTTTAAAATCATAGTCTTAGTCCACTGTTTTGTACACTGAAATAAACTTCCTTGATGGTATAAATTGTGCATTTTATTTGAACAAATACAGATATAAGAGGAGAAAAGCACTATTCATTATTTATGCCACTGTTCATTGTTTAATATCACATGCTAATTTAAATTCAATGGCTATGAAAATTTAGATATATATTTTGAAAAAAGTCAGAATCAAGCAAGTTACCACAGTTACTCTTGTTTTTCAATTATTTACATAAAATGTAAATATATTTATATAAAAACAGGGATTAAGAAAAACAATGGATATTGGAAATTTGGATAAATAAAATAGTAGCTTTTTGTGGAGCACTAATTATTTATAAGGCACTATTCTA
>PVJO010011079.1:0-61276 GCA_004026905.1 Hystrix cristata
TCCATACACATCCAAATCAACCATCCCTGCAACACCCTGCATGTGTGACATGGGGGGTGACAATGATAAAGCGTGTTGCAAGCTTGAACCCCAAGAGACAGGTGCTCCTACAGCTGCTTTGGAACTATGAAGACTGTCAAACATTCCTGCTGATATTATCAAGCCTTAGACTTGTGCATGATAAAAAGATTTAATTTCAGTTATCTGGGAGCAAGCCCAGAGGTTCAAAACCTGGAGTAACCTGTAATCTGACTAAAGAATGAACTTAACGTGAAAGCCCACAGTGAGCCTGGGTGCCGGGGCAGCAGTGGGCCTTGTAACCAAGCATCGCAGATCGTCCAGCATCACAGGCACACGGACATCACCCAGGTGCTTCCCGCTGGCTTCCTCGGTGGGCAATAACTTCTGCCAAGAATTTTTAAAAAAACAGGCAAAAACTTTTGTGTGTTTATGCAATTCCAGTGGTCATCAAGTGAGACAACACTTCAGCAAATGGTCAAAATGTACCTAGTGGGGGGCTGTTTCAAAAAGAAATGAGCGGAAGACTTACTCGCTGAAGAGCCTACACAAGCACTTCCGTATTCACAAACGAGGAGCTGTGTAAGGTACGAGGACACAGCTTCCAAATGCCAAGAGTCTGCATGGGACTCCACCCTCAGAGGCAAACATAAGCCAGGCATGATGAGCTGTTTCCGGGCTGTCCAGTGTCTTCAAAAACACATCCATGTGTAAGGAGATTCACCATAATTTTCATATCTGCCCCAAGTGAGTATCTTTGGGTAAGTCTAGCTCATTTAGAGATCAAAATTTTAAAAGACAAATTTGGGGAACTCTTTTCTGAAACCCTATTAAAATGATAATAAAATTTTTTTGAAAGAAAGAGGTGCAAGTAAATTTACAAGGACAAATAGATCAGGAGAGAGACTGAAAAACAGTGAAAAGCCAATTCGTAGATGATGGAAAGCCATGGAGGAGCAGCACTTGATGTGCGAGAGAGGAAGGCTAAGAGCCAACTGTGGCAGGTGCCACTGAGGTTCAAGTTGATTTACCTCAGAGAAGCTGCTGAGGATCCAGAGTTGGGGTACTGAATACAACAGAAGCAGGGTCGGAGGGCAGGACTAAACACTGCTGCTTGCAACTAGACACCTCCTTCCAAGTCTCCGGCACAATCGCGCGAAGCTAAGCAGCTACCCATCCACCACCATGTCCAAACGTGGTAAGTTTATTCTGGAGAAACCAGACTCAGGGACAGCTGGTACCATGTCAGGCAAGGGTGACCCTTGAAAATGGGAGTCTACATGCTCAGCGATGAGACTGTCCACCATCTCCCCAGCTCTGCTCCCAAGATGGCATCAGGCAGGCAACTGGGAATTCTTTCCTGGAGAAACCAAAGGATGCCAAGGGAAAGTACAACACTGGCAATTGAAGACCCCAGCTTCATCACCCAGCAGGCGCTCACCAATCAGCAAGCCCCACAGACTTGGAGCTTCCCACAGGTTTATGAGAACCTCACTCTTGAACATAAGCAGCCATCTTCATAATACAAACATCTCCGGAAAGCCTCCAACAGGTCAAAACGGAAGACAGTAACTCACAAGAAATAAAAAATTCCAGAAACAGAGCACTTCTAAATATATAAAAAAATGCTTCAATAAATGAGGGCCTACTATATCCATGAAACAAGAACAGGCTGCTATAAAAAAGGAACAGCTATTCCAGAGTAGGAAAAGAAACTAGAGCCCAAACAAAAATGTCCACAGAGGACAGCACGGAGGAAATCTTCCTGAAAGCATGAAAATGTTGGAACGGAAGAGAGTAGAGAAAAATTAGGATACTTGAGAACCAGCTCAGGGGATCCAAAGTCTAATTATTTTGGTTCTAAAAATAAACAAAAAAATAATGAAAGAAAACTTTCAAAGAAACAATTGAAGAAAATTCTCAAGAAATGAAAAACATGCATTTACAGCCCATGAGTACTCACTGAATGCCCACAAAAGTAAATATAACTAGAGCTACATCATGATACAACATCATGAAATTTAGGAATTAGGATAGATGGCATTAGATTTTACAACACACTTCACCAGCAGCTTGAAGACAACAGAGGGATTTTCAACCTAAAATGCCACACTCATCTGAGCAGGTAGTTTCCTAGCAGAGCAGCGAGGGAAAGCTTGGGTAATACAAGGGTGTCCTGGGACAGGAGTCTTACCACAGGCCCGGCCCACACTGGCCCAGGCCCATGGAGGCTCCCCAGGAAGGGAGGCTGAAGGTGAAGGTCAGCCCGGTGTGTCTGCATGCTGGCGAAGGGAGGCGTCTCCACTGCTGGTGGGCTGCCGACCCCTCTCCACTCTCCCTCTGGCGCTCAAGTAGAGAAACCAACCCCGGGGGACAGTTAGTGTTTCCAGAGGAAAATAAAAAGCTGTTCAAGAAATCAAATATAATGATAGCACAGCACACTTGGTGGCTCAATGAGGAACGATATTTTCACAGTCATAATAAAGTAGAACTGAATACTGAGCTAATAACTATCATGATATTTACACTATAGTGGTTAACTAGGCCTATAGGAGGGGGTGTTTGTCTATACTATGGAAAGCACTGATGGGTGCATAAAAAAGCTAAATTCTTCTCTTCCACAGTACAAGTTAACTACTAGAAATCTTGAAAATTAAAAAAGTGAAATTATGTTACTGAAAAATATCGTGGCCAGTCCAGATGAAAGAGCTTGAGTTACTTCTGGGGAAAGCAAGTTGGGGAAGATAAAGGCAGGGAATGATTATTATTAGTTAGAACCCTTATTGAAATATCTTCTTAAGCTTAGACTAATATCATAATTTAGAGGAAAACAAATAATATGTGAAAATTTCCCCAAACTGAAAAACTCGAGTTTTTGGGTTGAAAAACCCAACTTCTAAGGTTGTTGAATTTAACAAAAGCATACAAGAACCCAAAAAAAAAAAAAGAAAGAAAGAAAGAAAAAAGAAAAAGGAAATCTATTAAATTTGAATTTCTGATAAATACCAAGTAATCTTCTAGTGTTAAGCGCATCCCAAATATTGCCAACATTCCTTGTGGTTTACCTGAAGTCTGAAGGTAAGGCACATCCTCTGTGCAGCAACCCGACGTCCAACACAGAGCAAGGGACAGAGCTGAGAACGCCAAACACCAAGGTAAGAGACTTTGCTCCTTCCAGAGGGAAACATTTTGGAGGTGCAGAGCCTCCAAAATTGTGAGGGAAACTGATATCAGGCCTGGAATTTTAGAGCCATTCAATTGTAAGTGAGGTCTGAGCTCAAAACTACGCTTTGTATTTACTCCTTCTTTGAGGCCAACTAGAGGATTTGCCCCACCCAAAAAAGAAACAGGTCAAGAAAGGAGGAAATGTAGGGTCCAAGAAAACAGAAACCCCACATAAGACAGAAGGAAAACGAATTCCGGGACGCCAGCCGTGCGAGGGCACAAGCGGGCGAGATGGCCGAGAGGATAGACAGGATGCTTGTGGCGGGAGACCGAGGAAAAGGGACTGCAAGGGGGGCCGAGGCCTTCCGACCCGCAGAAAGTGGTGTCTGCAAGGCTCTGCCGAAGAGTTCCGAAAAAATCACAAATAGCGTCGCAGAAAATTAATCAGGTGAAGAAAACGAAGTAATTGTTATAAAGCATTTATGAGAGATTAAAGGAACGTTACGATAATATACCGCTTGGTGATGCAGAAACAAACGCTTGATGATGAGAAACACTAACACTGATTTAAACAAAACACGCGGGAGGCGGAGAATGTGGTGCAGGCCACACAGCTTCGCGCAGAGCAGAGGAAGCGTCCTCGGGGCAGCCCGCAGCTGCACACCCAGCAGCTGCACGCCCCGCAGCCCGCCTCGCCCCCTTCCCCGGCTCCTGCGAGGCGGCTTCATCCTGCTCCCACACCGAAGGCTCTCGGCCCTCCGTGTCCTCTGCCCCGGGGCGCCGACCTCCCTGTCTGCTTTGCTTAGGGACGAGCTCCTCCCTCTGACGCGCCGGGCTCTCTCCGGCCAGCCTCAGGGCCTCTACCCAGAAGCCCCTACTCTTCCGCCTCTACTTACACTCATTTCTCCCTTCATCCGCTACCTCGTCCCACCACTGCTCACTGAGTACTCCCGACAACGTGTTTAGTGGGCACAGCTTCTAAGAGATGGCTGACCACAAGGTTTACACAATTGCTTCTTTCCCTGCCGGGCGAGGTCCCGTGCGCTGAGGGGTCTGCTCACTTGCAGTATCCCGACTCATCCCCTGATGTCTCCATGCACACAGTGTCACTCGCTAGGCGCTTTGCAAGTATTTGTCAAATAAAAGACAAATCGAGATGCAGCAACAAATACATTCGCTGAGAAAAACGCAGCTGAATACCAGGAAACAAACTTAAAATAACTGCAAATGGTCTCTCCGAGGACTTGGGCGAAGAAGAGAGGTCAGGTCTGCAGAGTCTCCTCAGACAGCTCACCCTGTTGTTCAGCTTTCCAAGCCACGAGCCCCCAAAGGTCCCTGCACCGGAAGCTTGGCGCCCAGCGTGGCAACGCGGGAGGGCGCCCTGTAAGACCTGTGACCTGACGGAAGGGTGCTAGGTCACAGTCTCCACGCTCACAAGAGGGTTAGTGACGGCTTGTGAAAGCAGGCTGCTCCAGGGTGAGACCGTGCCGCCCGCACGGCCCTTTCCATGCACAGCGCCTTCCATTTCCTCTTGTCATGGCGCAGACTACAGGGTCCTCGCCTGGATTCTGTATCACACTGCTTGACCCTCCAGCCACCCGAACCACACGCTAAATCGACCTCTTCACTCACACTCAGGGATGTCGCCACAGCAACACAAACAGGCCGATACACCCCTGACTTTGTACCGTGAGTACCTGGAAGTCATCTTCTTCCTGTCATCTGCCTCTTTCTCACCCATCACCCCTGGTCCTGAAGAACCCTCGCCGCCCCACAGCTCCCGAATCCATGCACCTCTGTCCCTCTCCATTGCTACTACCTACAACCACCTTCCACTGGGACACTGGCCAGCAAAATGCCCAGGCCGCCTGCAGCTGTGCAGCCCACTGCACTATGAGCAGACCAGTATTTTCAAACACTAATCTGATCGTGTTACCCGATATCGCACCTGCTTAAAACCTGTTTGTGGCATCCCACTTCTCGTGGGCTAAAGGTAAAACTCTAACCTACAGACCTACTTTCATTCCTACTGCCCTTGCTCGTAGGATCCATGTTTCCCCCACCACAGGACCTTTGGACATGCTGCCTCCGCTGCCTGGAGGGCAGCCTCTACCTCTTTTTACTATTTACCACCTACTTATCATTCAAATATCAGCTAGAATGTCATGGAAACAAATTCCCCTGCGTTTGGCCCTTATAGCAGTTTTGAGCTCTCAGTCCTTTGCAACACTGCAGTTGCAATTTCACATTTAAGCTTCTTGTATTAACATCTGCTTCCATCCCCGTCACCAACACACACACACACACACACACACACACAGTTCTACGCTCCATAGAAGGACGAAATCGTTTGTTTTATTATTATATCCCCAGTGCTAACCACAAATAGGAACTCAATAAAAATGTGTTAAATAATTTGCCCGAAGCACTGTGTTTTATGACAGTGAAACCCAATGTGCTTTGCTTGGTTTAAACAACATGTATTCATCTGTCGCATCTCTACCCTAAAATTCTAGGACTCAGACACTGCATGTGTTTCTTCTACTGCCCAGTCTCCTCTGCTCTGTCCGCCACCAGTCACCATGATATAAAGTGTGTCAGTAACTAAGTGGCAAATAAGTCGCTATCATGGGAGCCAAACTACTATGAAATCCGCCTTCCCACTTTGCCTTTAGACATAATTATTGATGATACATCTCCAGCACTTTATATATGATCTTTAAATATGTTTTCCTCCATCACAATTTAACACTCATTCAATTGGTTGAATCCCAGTGAACATCTGATTGAGGCTAACGATCCAGCACTGTATGTAAATCTAGTAGTTTTCATCTTGTCTTAACTCTATTGGCTTATTTTATGGGGAGGAGGCCAGGTTGAGACAGGGTCTCAATAAATAGTTCAGGCTAGCCTTCAACTTGCAATGATCCTCCTGTCTCAGCCTCCCAAGTGCTGAGATTACAGGCGTGCACCACTACACTTGGCTAACTATTGTTTTATTGCAATGCTTTGTGTTGTCAATTTCTCTATGTCCCTTTGTTTTTATAAAATAGGGGCAAAGTACAATAAAATAGCCAAAATATTGCACAATATTATACATACACAGTGATGTGGGCTGGCTGACAGGGCCACCGCGTCAATGACCATTTATCAGCTCATGCGCAGAATTCCAACTTCAGCATCACACAGGACAGCGGGGGGTTCTAAATTCGAACCAGTGTTGAACAACGCCCGTTTACACTCCCTGTACCATTAGGGATCACCTGATAATCCAACAGTAATCTAACTCTTTAATGTTAAATTAATTTTAGCAAGTTTAGCTTAACTTTTCTTTCCATTTATCTAGAACTATTTGAAAAACTAAATATTCTTTAAGGCTCTTTCCAAAGAGTAAGAATACCATTTTGTCTTCCTTCAAGCTAACTTCCCTTCAGACACAAGCTGTCATATTCAAGGGGAGCCCTAATTTAAGTCTGCAGTATAATTCAACCAAACAATTAAATATGAGAATCCCCCCGCACGTACATGCAAAACTTCTGCCCTTTGTCCCGTCACCGTCTCTGCCAAGCTACTGAGGGCTGCATTTTTTAGGGCCCCCGAGCTGGGACTGTGCACACCAACAAGGGCGTCTGTGACCGGAACTTGAGCGCTTCCTCACTGAGCCCAGGGTGGGCCGCCGCCCCACTCGATCCCGTTGCCTGCGCTCAGTGCTCCTGTCACTGTTTCAACACCCAGGATACACGGTTGTTCCCAACTGTTGTGCCACTTCTGTGAGTGGCATGGACGTCCTCCTCCTCTCCGACATGTCACAGAATCCGGTGCGTCCCCAGAGAGGTGGAGCCATGGCACGCAGCCGTCAGGGCTACAGTTTGTGCTTCAGACACCGCAAGAAGACTGAAGGACGCTCTCTGCAGGTTTGCCCTCACCACCGAGAGCACACTGTGTCCTGATCATCCGCAAGATGTGCATTAAACAAGAGCCTATTAATGTCCATCAGACTGGCGTGCCCTCCCAGACGCGGCCATTCTGCAGTGATGTGCCAAGCAGCAGTGTGGGGACTCATATCGAGCTGGCAATTCCTTCTGTTTCTCTCAACGTCTGTAACCACCCATTGCAACTTTTCAAGGTGGAAATTTTTTCTGGTCATAAGAAATGCAAAATCATTGTAAACAATCTATGCATTTCAGAAATCTGTAGAAAAAAACCCACTAACATCACTCAGGTCCTTTCTACCCAAAAGAAAGCACTTCGCCTTTGTAGTCACAGACCTAGTCTTGTGCCACTGACTTACTTGGTGGCCTCGTTTGGTGATTGGAAGTAATAATGATACTGCCCCACAGTGCGAGGACTCAAGACAATGCTGCTGTCCGGTTACTGGTAGCTATGACCACTATTGCTATGAATATGCTTCTACTTCCTTTTCTATGCAGATCCACAAAGCAGCTTTCATATGTGGGTGGACTACTAAGGACATACATTGCTTTGACTAATAAGTAGTTAATGTATTAAGACCATAAACCTTTAAATGAAGTTATCCCTTAAGTTTCTGAGTTCAACTCACACGTTTTTTTCTACTCATAAGCACGGTTTGCTTCTTCTTTAACAAAAGCATGAATTTCTTGAGAGACTTTGGAAGCAAATAAGAAGAGAAAGTTTTCAAGGCAATGTGTTAAGGATTCAGTGTTGGCATTCTACACCTGCCACCAGAAGCTCTAACCCAAGGGCGTCTGTATTTGGAGGTGGGGCCTCTAAGGAAGGAGTTTGGGGCAAGCAGGGTCACAGGGTGGGGCCCCGGATGAATGGCCTGGGTGATCTTGTGAAAGAGGGAGAAACAGTGGTGCTCAGTCACCCTTTCTTGCCCACAGCAAGAAGCCAGGAAGAGAGAGCTCACCAGGAACCAATCTGCTGACCCTCCGATCATGGCCTTGGATGCTGACCATTCTCCAAAGGCCCTTGGGTTTGAGGCTTGATCCCCAAGGAGGCGCTGTTGAGAAGTGCTGGAGCCTTTAAGCAGCTGGGTCTCATGGGAGGATCTTAGGTCCCTGGTGGCTGGAGTGCCTTCCAAGGTAATCATGGGACCCCAGGTCACTCTTTTCTCTCTTTTGCTTCCTGGCAATGAGGTGAGCAATTTTGCTCTGCCACACACTCCCACCATGATGAGCTCCCCTACAACAGGCCCAAAGCGACCATGGACCCAAGTGACCATGGACCCAACCATCCACAACTGTAAGCTGGATAAACCTTTTGTCTGTGTAAATTAACTGTCTCAGGTGCTTGCTATAGAGATGGAAAGCTGATCAACACAGACTTCTAGTCCCTTCTTTTCATTACTGAGCACAAACTTTCCTCCTGAGTAATCATTTCCATATCCCATGCTCAGTCCAAGTTCTTTGGGTAAAGCTGACTCCAACCTTGGCTGCAGGATGTGTGTAGCCCTGACGTGTCCCATCAGAGCCAGGTATGACCCGTCAGAGTGCACCATCCTCTTGGTCTAATAATTTGCCCAGGTATGAACATACACTGGAATTCTGACCAATGATCATGGGCTTTGTCAGGTGAGAGAGATCACATGGATGAATAGAGCAAACAGAATCAATAAAGTGCCCCCCCTGAGTACAGATTACTAATTTGCAACCAAATTGCAAAAGCAATTTAGTGGAGGAAGGCAATTTCACAACAAATGATATGGAGCAATTGAACATCCATTAGACAAAAAATGAATTTTGACCTAAGCCCCACATCTTACCTAAAAATAAATTTAAGCGGGGTGTAGTTATACACATTTGCAATCCCCACACTCTGGGAGGCTGAGGCAGGATGATCACAAATCTGAGCCCAGACAGGACAATTTTGGGACTTAGGGAGCCTCTGTCTTAAAATTTAAAATTTTTAATAAGGCCTGGGGGTATAGCTCAGTTAGAAGGCCCTGGGTTGAATCCTCGGTTCTGTTTAAAAAAGTTAAATAGAACATAGATTTCAATACAAAATTTAAACCACAAAAATTTTAAAGAAAGGGGGCTAGGGATTTAGCTCAGTGGTTAGAGTACTTGCCTAGCAAGCCCAAGGTCCTGAGTTTGATCCCCGGCACCAAAAAAAGAAAAAAAAGAAAAAAAACAAATTTTTAAAGAAAATAGAGGAGAAAACTTGCGCAACTATGGTTCATTACATCAAAAGCACAATATGTTAAAAAATGAATTGATAAATTAGGCTTCACTCAAATAAAAATTTATCTGTGATTCAATTTCTCAAGGGAATGAAAATAAAAGCCACTGACTGTGAGGAAATATTTGCAAACCACATCTTTGATAAAATATTCATATCTAGAATATCTAAAGAACTCAAGCAACTCAATAGTTAAAAAAAGCAAACAAATTAATCAGGAAATGGGCAAAAGATGTGAAGGAACATTTCAATGAAGCAGAAACACAGCAAATACACGCCAGGAAAGCAGCTCAACTTGACTAAGTGCAGAGGAGAAGCACGCTGAAGACCCTGATCAGCTATCACAAGGGAAACATGCATGTGTGTTGGTATTTACCGTAAATATTTATGCATTTTACTGCACATATTTACCTTTACATATTTACTATGTACATTTGCCATGTGTGTATTTATTGTACATAAAGCACGTGCGTGCAAACGCGCGCACGCGTGCACGCACACACACACACACACACACACACACACACACACACACAGGGACAACTAAACCCAGACAGGTTCTGTGCTCTGCTCAAGGCAGGCAGCAAGTCAGCAGCAAACAAACGCAACCAGATTCTTGCTTTCCCGAGACAGTGCTCGTCGGGCCCCTTTCTGCGCCCCATCCAGCCTCCTTGTGTGGCAGGCCGCGCTGGAGGCAGAGCAGGCAGAGGCCGGGTGCTTTCCCAGTGACAGTCCCCTCCCTGCTGGCTGGCTGCACACAAAGGCTCTTGCAGATCCAGCCACAGAGCTCAGTGGGGTGCTGGGCCAGGAGCCCCCATCACGGCGCACTGAGCCAACAGAGGGACTTAAAAGGTCGCAAAACTGATCAAAAGGCGCACTGCCCTTTCTCATGTGCCAGCAGCTGCAAACCCTGTCCTGACGAGCGCATTCCTCCCGACCCCAGGACAGCGTCTCCCCTCCGTCCCCCCAGCCCCAGGCGCCAGGCCAGCGCCTCAAAGGAAAACGCCCACTCGCTGCCAAGGCCACAGAAGCAGCCAGCTTCTGGCAGCTCCCTGACTCTCGGCCATCAGTCCTTCTCCTTCTCCAGCCCTTGCTCCCGTTCTCCAGCTCCGGGTCTGAGTGCCGGTCGTCTGAGCACACCGTCCGTTCTCCAGCTTGGGGCCTTCCATTCCTGCCACTGCTATTTCTTTTCACCCTTGCGATGTCCACGTCATCTCACAGGACCCCACCGACGTGTGCGCTTCCTTGAGCCCTCCAGGCCGGTTCGCGGATGGCTCCTGCTCTGCTTGCATGTCCCGGTTCCCTGTGGGGACCGCCATTCCCACGCTCAAAAGCAGAGCCCAAAACATGGACCAGACTTACCTTACTAGATTACTAAGTCACCATGCTTTAAACCGATCCTCCCGACCAGCTCACATTTCATCCGGGTCCCAGCAAGCATCTCTCCTTCTTGCGCCTCCATCCCTACTCCAGGCGGTGACTTAGAACCACGCAGGGTCTTGCTTTCTCTGTTCCTCGCTCTGAGAGCTGGCCGCGGTCTTCCTCAGAAGGCTGAAGTCTGCTCACCCTGCAGTCTCGGGAGCCCATACGGTCTTCATGTAAATGTCTGCTACGAACAATGAATGCGTACGAGACACCACAGGAGGGTGTTTCCACTGCACCCTACCGATTCCCACTCAACTGCTGTCCCCCGTCCTGTTTTTGCTTTTTGCTCTCAAAACCCTTATTTTGTTCAGGTTAGAAGCCAATGCTTCAGAGTATGTGGGTCCCTCCCCAGCCCTGGCAGTTGACTCTAGTTGACTCTAAAACAATCGTGGTGGTTGGGCACAATGGCACATGCAAGCAGTCCCAGCCACTCGTGAGGCTGAGGCAGAGGGTAACTTGGCCCCCCAATTCAAGGCCACCCTTGGCAACACAGTAAGTCACGGATGATAATAATAATACCAATAACAATAATAAATTGTGGTAATCTCACCCTCTCACCAGTCCTGGTTAGGCTGTGTCCTAACCATGCCTACGGGAGCTGGTGGAGGTGGCCGGGGCAGTTTCCCTCATCCTCACACAGATTCAGCCCTTCCTGCCTGCGGTCACTGCTCTGTCCTCACAGTCACTGCTCTGTCCTGGGGCCTGGAACCACAGCAGACCTGTGAGCATACACACAGGCAAAGCCACGCCGGTCCCAAGAGCCCAGCCCGCAGGCCCACACATCCTGGGCTCTGGTGTTACAAAAACCATTCCGATTCCCCACCCTGACCTTGGTGGTATGACCAGAAGGCCCTCCCCACAGGACCCAGTCACTAGTTCCCCCAACTGACGCTGGGCTGGCTGGAGATTTGTTTTGGCCACGAGGACACAGCCAAAGTGAGAGCACCAATTCCAAAGGCCTTGCTGCTCGGACCCCTGCATCCAGCCTGAGAAAAAGCGCAGGCTACCTGGCCAGAGGGGAGTAAATACCAGGCAGGGCTGCTGAGCTCTTCCGCCAACAGCCAGCCCGTGCCAGGAGCAGCACCACCGGGGTACCTGGAGCTGACCACAGCTGCTCGGGGAAGCACAGGTCAGGCGCGGAGAACCACCTCGCTGAGCCCAGCCCGCGCTGCTGATCTGCCGAACTGGGAGCTGAATGGTAGCAATGGCAGTTCTGAAGTGGTTGGTTACACAATAGCTAGAGCTAACAGAGGAATTGCCAGTCATGGCACTGTCCTTCCTCCGAACTCTATGTTAGGTAACATTTTACAAATATTCTTTCATTGTTCACCTTTAAATGCCACTGTAGGGTGCCGCCAACAGCTCCTGAACACTGCTGGGGAATAAAAAGGAAGGGGGACAGTCCCCCAAATACTTTGAAACATGAGGGCATTAAGTACTTCTAAAACCACAGCAGCTTCAGAAGAGGGCGCTGGAAGGAAGGAACTATTACTACCTTGAGTAGGAAGACTTCATTTATTGAACAATGATTATGTGCTAAGCATCCCTAATTCTCATTAGAACAATTTACAAGTTTCTGTGAGATGAGAGTAAAGATGCTTTTTTAATTTTTTCTTTTTTGCAGTTGTGGGGATATAACCAAGCACCCCAAAACACTAGGCAAGAACTGTAGCACTGAGCTGCACACCTTAGTTCTATGATCCCCATTTTACAGTTGAACAACATGGCCAAGAGTGTGAGAAATGTCCCCAAGTTTCCAATCCTAACGAGAGGGAGAGCCAGGGTTCAAGGCCAGCTCAGTCCAATGCGAGGACCTATACTCCACATACCTGACTCCTGGCATTTCTTCAAAGTCCCATCTAAGCTTCCCTCGTAGACTGCTTACAGAAGGGTCACCTTTTAGCCAAGAGAGCACAAGAATTAGCACCCTGGACTCCAAGATCCAACTCTGTTGTAAAGTAGCCATAGTGGCCATGTGGCCTTGGGCCACTCTGTAGTCTCTCAGGTCCTCAGTTCCTTCTTTCACTTTTAAAATGGAAAGTGAAGCCAGAGGATGGACCAGACCCCTTCCAGCTCCCAAAGCTGGGAGGTTTTCTATCTCTTCCATACAGAGACCAGCCTGAACTGAACTATAGCCTTTCATCCCAACTCATGTTTCTAGAAGAGCTCGGACTGGCTCAAGCCCAATCTTGTTCCAGCTCACTGTGGGGAGTGGGTCAGAGAGCAGCAGTCCAGCTGTGGAGGGGAGCTGGTGGGTCATGAGCAGCTAAGGGGGTTACTGTGAAGGTCTCTTCCATCCTCTGCTAGGTGTCTGACAACGTCCAACCAGAAAGGCAAAGATGTATCAAGCCAATCGTTAAGGGCCACATACACATCCAGAGACCACTTTGCCTTCTCATCTCCTCTTCCTTTGCTTGGGAGAGGCGAGCTGGCCCGTCCCCTCCACCTCTCCTTTCCTTCCAAATCTCACCTAGCAGCAAAGTCACCATCACACAGGATTTGCATGAGTAGAGGGACAAAGCGGAAGGCTGGCCTTGCTAGCAGAGAGGCAGTGTTTCCTCAAAGTCAATGCGGGGAACCAAAAGTCACTGAAGATGTGACAGAGCCTCCCTGCCAGCCCGCAGTGCGAACCCTACAAGACAACAGAGTGACATCGCTGGGGAATTGCTGACAAGGCTGAGTGACAAGAGCCTGCAGGGAGGGCACAGGGAGGGCACTGTGGGTGGCTGTGCAGCCAGCCCGAGGCGCAGTGACCCAGGTGTGCCTCTGCTGCGGCAGCACCTCCAGAGCAAAGCCCGCCTCCCGTGCCCTGCGCCCAGGCCTCCCAGCAGGAGCCTGCAGGCTGCCAACACAGAAACCTGCAGTCCCTGGGAGCCGCTCCAGGATGCAGGCTGTTCGAGGGAAACAGTCTGGACAAGGAGAGGCAGAGGGAAGAGAGGCAAGCGCTCTTGGTGGGAGCTGCGGGAGGCTTGCGCCTGTCGCTGGTTGCTGGGTGGGGGCGGTGGAGGGGATGCTGTGCCCTGGCTGTGCTTTCTTTCGGAGCTCCCATCAGCCAAGCGTGTGGAGTGGTCCCTACAGAGCCTCTGCGGAAGGTCTCAGGTGGGTGTCTGGGCTCAGTGGGGGTTGGGGGGAGGGGAATGGGTGCAGCCGGGGGACAGGGGAGCTTGTGAGACTGCCTCCCACATCCTCAGGGCACCGTGAGTGGTGTGGGCTGTCTGGGCTCCCGAGTTTTCTGTACCTCTGTGCCATCTAACTGTAACCGGGAGGTGGGCACACAGCCCAGGGGCTCTGCAGGGAGCAGGAGGTACACGGGAAGGGGATGAGAACCGCTGGGCATCAGCACTTGGGGCCAAGCGAGGAAGGAGGGCTGCTTCGTCCGGAAGATTCTCACAGTAGGGAGGCTGCTCTCTCCCAAGGGCCCAGCAGGACTGGCCTGGGGCTGGGCGGGTGCAGCTGCTGTCAGCTGGGGGAGACGCTGCGGGACCTTGGGCAACTCCCTCGAGGTTTCTGGGCTGGGCAGTCATAATGCCGCCCATTCTCCTGACCTCTGTAGGTTGTTCAGGTGGCTCATAGCAAAAGAGAATCACAAAGTAAGGACTGTAAATGAGCAGGTGTAATATTGTTATTGCCAGAATTTCTTAGGTTGCGCATGCCCAGCTCTGGTTCTACACAAGAATCTCTTGAGAAGTTTGTTTAAATGCTGCACGTGGACCTCACCTGGTTCGATTATGCAAGTTAGGGCAGAGAGACAGCAGAGGGCCGGGAACTAGCTGAGGCAGGTGGCCCTGGCACCCCGTGAAGGAGGAGACCCCAGTTCCCCTGGGTCCACAGTATCAGAATTTCAGGAGGTTCTGCGGCCTTTATACAGTTGACCTCCAAATCCGTGAGTTTTGCATCTGTAGATTCAACCAACCTCGGATCAAAAATATTTGACAAAAAGCTGTGTCTGTACTGGACACGCAGAGACTCTTTTTTTGTCATCACTCCCTAGACAACAGAGTACAGCAGCCATTCACATTGTGTGAGGTATAATGTCATCTAAACACGATGTGAAGGATGTGGAAGGATGGTGGGTCCCATGCAAACACTACGCCTTGTTATACGAGGGACTTGAGCAGCCACAGATTTGGGGGGGCCCTGGAACGACGCTCCTCATGTTCCAAGGCACAACTGTCTCCCACAAGTGGTAACTGCAGTGTGGTCTCGGCACTCCAGTGAGGGGTCTGCAGTCAGTGACTGCTTCCCGCCAGGTGAGCGATCCCACCAGCACTGTCTCTGGTCAGCGGGGGCAGACAAGCTCAGGGAGGGACACGGCCCCTTAGACAGCGAGGACACGCGTGTGCTCTGGGGACAGGGGTGGACTAGATGGCCAAATTCAGGCACCTCCTACTCCAGCAAGTGACAGTCCAATTACAACATGACACATTCCCCAGCCAAATAGTCTGGGGACTTTAAAATGAGAAGAAGACCACGATGAGTTATCTATAAATAATAGCACCAATGACCAATGCTTTAGCATTTTATCAATAGATTGCTCAGGGTCCCTTACTTGATACTCTGTTCTGTTCAGAAGGCAACACAAATACGTAGACACACATACACACACACACACACACACACACACACACACACCCCTGCCTCATCAAACACAGGAATAGGAGAACAAAGAGGAATAAAAGAGCCTGTGAACTCCCCCAGGGAACCATGTTACCAGGGATTTCAAATAACAATAGACCCAAAAGGCTCCCTGGGGCTTGTTCTTGCTCTGCCCCTGCATCTCCCTCTCCTGGGGGAGATGTTAGCAGAGAAGTCAAGAGGAGGACTCTGGAGCTGGGTTGCCCGGGTTGAAATCCCACCACCTGCCTCCCAGCAAGCCCCATTTGTGGACGGGAATGAGAGTGAGCCGATGAGAATATCATGTGGATGGGCACGCAGGCCTGGCACACAGTGTGCTGTTTGCTGCTCTTAGTTAGAGTTGGTTCGTTATAGGCAAAGAAGCTGAAGCCTAGAAGATGACTGATTTTGTTCCCACTCTTAGACTTTTGTAGAAATACAGCCTAAGGAAAGAGACATAAATGTAAACAAATATCTACTACAAGTGTTCACTGGGACACCATTTACAAGCACAAAAAACAGGAAGCCATCTAAATGTCCAACAATCAGAGACACTGTACGACAATACTGGCGCATCTCCGCCAGAGCTATGGACCACTGTGGAGAAAGTAGAGCTGTAACATGAACATCTTTTGGCAATACTGAAGATTGAGCACAGGGCCTTTGCACTGAACTACATTCTAGAGCTTTACTTATTCATTTAGGGTCTCACTAAGTTGCTAAGTACCCCAGGCTGGGCTAGAACTTGCCTCAGCCTCCCAGAGTATGGGGATGACAGCCATGCTCCTCCACATCCAGCTAATAAGAAGCTTTAAAATGAAATTCTGCGTGACTTCTGCAGCGATTAGGTGAGAAGGAAGAGCTAGTCTGAAGAAAAAAATGCCTGCAAGTGAGTATCTCTGGTGCAAGGTCATGGGGATTTTTCTTCTTTTCCAGATATTTTTCTGAATTGTGTTATTTTCCATAATGAGTAGTGATACTATTTTTATAGCCAGAAACTAAAATCTGTCTTTCCAGAAGCTTGTTCGAGGTCCAGCAGTGCCTCAGAAGTGCACCCAGGGCTCTCGTCCACATCAGGCTGGTGAGCAGTAGGAAGGGAAGCCAAGTGTGATGGGGATGATGAACAAGTGCCAGGGCTGGTGGAGCTCTGCAGGGCTGGGCCAGTCTGGAAGCTGCCTGGGGCAGAGCTGCAAGGGCAAAGCCAGTCGCTGGGCCAAGACCTTTTGTCCCAGAGCCACTGCGGGGCGGAAGGGGTGAGCCCAGCACACACCCCACATCTGCCCTGAGGTCGCTCAAGGACACAGGGAACTGCATCAACCTCGCCTCCCTTGGGTCCTCTGCAGGCCTCTAAGAAGGAGCCCAGAGGTGCAGGGGACACTAGTCAGCACCCCCGCTGGTCCGCACTGCTGCTCCGCCTTAATATAGAAGCGCTTCCCGTGCCCAGCAATTTTCCAGTAACAATGCCAAGGTGCTCGGCACAGCCAAAAGCAAAGAATGTTTATTTTGCAACATCAAAATAAGAAAGGATCTAGACGCACTTAATAACTAAGGTAGACCTCATCTATGAAATAAGAAGGAAGGAAGGACGGGAGGGAGGGGGAGAGGGAGGGAGGAAGAAAAGGAACAGATTTGTGGTATTGATGCTCCATAAAATTATTACATCTCTCTTAAAACTTCCTTATAACCTGTTCAGTATATTTTCAAATATTAAGTCCTTATTTGTAAAATAAGAGACTGGCGTATATGTGTAAGAAGCTGGAGTTTATGAGCTCCAGAAAGCAATTATTCTACATAAAGTCATAATTTTAGCAAATTCAACTCTCCTCTTCAAAGAATCCAGTGGTAACAACCAAGCAGTAATCAGGGAGTCAAGTGCACAACTTGATGAGTGTGCTTGGGCACCCACAGAATCTCCAAGCAGAAACTCAATGGTCGAATCCAACCACCTCACTTCGCAGGGGCCAGAGAGCAATACTAACGGCCAGCGGTGAGTGAGTGCAGGCGGGTGACTTGCTCAGGGTCATACAGAAAGCTAGAGACAGACCCTGAAAGAGATGCAATTCCCATCTGTCCCACACTCTGTTCTGACTTTCAGTGACTTCAAAGTTGAGACAAACAAACAGGATCAGAAATTCTTTCTCGTGGTGTGGCAGGTCCAGTAAATGAACGGGTCAAAAGGGGTCAACTGGCAAAAGCAGCCATGTCCTTTCTCCTTCCATCTCTGAGCACCGAAGAGGAACCAGGGACAAAAAGGGTGGTGTCCCAGGCCAGCTGGGGGAGGAGCAGACCCGGAGCATCAGGCCTTCCGGACCAAGCAGAACAAAGACAGAGGTAAGTTTCTCCAGCAGCACAAAGAAAACCAAGCAGCAAAGAGCAGCTCAGCACATGATGCATTTGGGACAGAAAGAACAAGTGTCACACTTGCAGACAATATTAAGGAAAAATGGAAAAGAATATTGGAAACCCTATTACAGCTCACTGCTGATGCTTCTTTGTGTCTTGCTCAGATTTTGAGTAAGACTTTATAAATATGACAGTAAAGTTAATGTTTGAATGTTTTCATTAAAAAGGTTTAGTTAGAAAAGTACTTGTAAAAAATGCACGCTATAGCCTTTAACTCGGTTAACAATATGCACAGAAATGCACCATCATACACATCACACACACACCACTTTTGAGTAAGACTTTATAAATATGACAGTAAAGTTAATGTTTGAATGTTTTCATTAAAAAGGTTTAGTTAGGGGTTGGGGATTTGCTCAGTGGTTAGAGTGCTTGCCTTGCAAGCACCAGGCCCTGAGTTCAATTCCCCAGCACCAAACAAAACAAAACAAACAAACAAACAAAGGGCAAAAAGGTTTAGTTAGAAAAGTACTTGTAAAAAATGCACGCTATAATCTTTAACTCGGTTAACAATATGCACAGAAATGCACCATCACACACATCACCATCATTTGAAAAACCTTTAGAGGCAGAGGCTCCATACTTCAAATGCAGGCAACCCCGCCATCCGGCAAGGCATCCAAAATGCAGACATCTGCTAGCAGAGTATGACAGAAGTTCCACATGTAGCAAGACCATTCTTAGTACTTTCTCAAGACATCTATTTAAGAAAACTTTAAAGGCAATAGGGGAGAGGAGGTCTTCTTTCACATTATCAAGAGCCAAATCAAAACAGTTTCTGGGCTTAGGTGTAGCTCAGTGGTAGGACACTTCCTTAGTATGTGAGAGGTCCTGGGTTCCAGCCCCAGCATCACACACACCAACACACACACACACACACACACACACACACACACACACACAAATTGTGGCGACGTAGAGAGCTTTAAGAGGGTTGAGAAGCAGCCACAAAATGGTCCATTTGAAAAACCTTTAGAGGCGGAGGCTCCATACTTCAAATCCAGTGGAAGGAGAATTTCTCAACATGTATTCCTTGGATTACACTTTTTGTGGGATGTGAACAGAAGTTACTAAAAAGAGAAGGTGGTAAGTCTGTGGTAAAGAGTAATGTGAAAAGCACTGGGTTAGAGAAGTGGGCTAGGCTTACTGCAGCAAGACTCTCCAGAGCCTGTAACTCTATGTTCCAAGGCTGCCAGCTGGCTCCAAGAGGCAACACCTGAACCCCGGTGCGGGGATCTGTCTTCCGCCGCCCCACCATGCGGCATCTGTGGTCTCTACACCACACCCAGGGATCTGTGGGTGAGTGGCTCCAGGTAACATGGTCATCGGAAAAATGTCCACTTCAGCAGAAGAGAACAATGGGAGGAAGAAAGCCTAGAGTACAGCAGGTACGAGGACAACAGCCTGATGACAAAGACCGTCTTGCCCAAACACGGGAAGCCGAAGGCTGCTGCGGATGTCCTTCTGAGGGCTTTCAGAACAGGTCTGGAGTAACTCGGAACCGTCTGGCGCAGACTGGAGACTTTCAGAAGCCACCTCCCACTCAATTACTCATGTCATTTCGCCTTTTTCTCTATTTATGTATCATTAAGTGACTTCAGTTGACTTACTTGCAAATGAATTACATTCCTGAAACGTTGTCTATAAAGCAAATGCAGGATTTGTAAATCAAATCATATTTGCCACTGACTTATGATTCCAAAGAAGTAGGCTGACTTCACGTACGCCATAAAAGGCACGTGAGGAGTCCGCTGGGCCCTGGAGGACGCATTCTGCCTGCTCCTCGTGCCTCCCCATGCAGCCCTTTCCTCCCTCCAATGCCCTCCAGCCCAGAAGTCGGGGGGTTGTGGGGGAACCTCAGGATTGGTCCACACTCACTTACGCAACCTCTCGGGAGGGTCCCAGGCACCCTGGAAGTTCACTGACTCCAGGGATGCGGAGTAGCTTTGTCATCTCATTGCCTATATTCCAGCTTCGGGGATTTCTGAGAATCCCCCAATTGTCTCTTCTGCTGACTGTTTTTTCTGTTTTGTTGTTGTTGTTGTTTAGCACGGAGGCAGTTTTCTCTAAAAGATCTTAGATCTCTTTACTGGAGTCACCCTTATGTGACCAAGTATCTGATGACTAAATAGCTGAATCATGGTCACTGTGAGATCAGAAAGTCCAAATCTACAGAGCAAGAGAAACTGTGACATGTATATACACAGAGGGGGGCGGTTGACTTACAGGAGCTTTTCGACTCTTTCTAAAGGTTGAACAAAATTCAGAGGACTTGCAGCACCTCCCTGCTGCCCTGAAGAAGGCAAAGAAAAAAAGAGAAATAATAGCCAGTTCTTACCAAATGCTTACTATATGCCAGGCCCTGGCCAGCATTATCTCCTTAAATCCCACCAGCCACCAGGAGGGACATTTACTAATATAGGCGGATTCTGCAGAAGAGAAAGCCAAGACAGAGAGGCCCTGACTCCCCAGGGTCACACAGTTGAGAGCAGAGGGGGGCCGCCCCGGACGTAGACCCATCCAGGCAGACAGATCACAGCCCGTCCCGCATGCTGCCGACAGACCCAGGGGCTCAGAACTGCCTTCCTGGCCCCTGCCACGCACCCCTGACACAGCTCCGGGCCTGGGAAATGTACTGCAGCAACCTGCAAGCACGTCCCTACTGAGCCTGCAGTCACCGTCAGAAAAAGGTCACAACAGTCTAGGAGTCCCACTTTGAAACATGCATTTTGAGAACAATCACCTAATGATAAACATGGTCTTTCCGACGGGGAAAAGGGTCTTTTCTCCACTCTGCCCAGAACTCCGCAGCACTTCTAAAGCTGTGTCGCTCCTTCTGCTCCCAGAGGAGGGAGGAACTCGGATGCAGGAAGCATGTGATAAACCAGATTCATTTTTCTATTGACTGTATGTTCTCTCTTAGCTTTAACTACATGATTTTTTAATCATTTCTATGCATCTGCTTCTATTACAAAGCATCTCTGGTAGAAAAATGATTCCATCACACGCAGTAAGAATGTTTCTGAAATGGATGTCCTGGAAAAACAGACACAGCGATGGGCATAAAAGGCTCAGGTGGATTTCCTTTCGTCCCAGACTAACAGAACTTCTTCTGCTCTACCGAAAAGGGCAAATACTCGGAGGAGAGAAATTCCTTTAGACTCCAGCTTTCCGAAGTGCAAGACATCTGAGGGAGGACCCACGTGAGCTCTAACCCTCCATTAGAACCCTAAGAATTCCGAGCTGACTGCGCTGCCGCAATTACTGCGGTGGCTCCTCTCTTGGACTGCGCCCCTCAGATATTTTAAGGAAATCACAGGTAAAGTGAGGAAATGAGGGAAACTTCCTTATCTCCATCCTGAGGTGATAATGCTGGATGCGGTCTTCTGGCTGGTACACTTCGGAGACAAGAGACTGCACCTGGGAAGACCAGGAAGAGAAGGCGACACAATCCGGGGACGACCGCGGCGTGGCTGGGGCCTCTTGTTATCCAGGGAAGCTGCAGGGCTCCACCTGTGAGTCCCTGCTTCTCAGTCCCTCTCGGTGGTAAAGACTCTGTCCTTGGCTCAAGGTCACTGGGAGGTAATGGGAACTAAAACATGGGGCCTAGGGGAGCCCTTCTGGCCACTGGAGGTCTGTCCTCGAAGGGGACAGCGGGAGCCGGCCCTTCCTCTCTCCCTCCCTCTCTCTCCCCGTCACCATCACCAGAGACCTCACAGTAATGTGCCCACTCAGCCGTGGACCAGAACTTCCAACACAGTGAGCCAGAAGGAATCTCTTCTCTTTAGAAGTTCATTTGTCCGGGGTGTTGGTTAGAGTGATGCAAAGGTGACAGACAGCCTGACTGGTCACTTTGTTGCTGGAGCTCCTGCTCAGCTGGCCGGAGGACGGAGGGCGGCGCTCCTGTCACCCCGCGGCCTCTGCTCCTCTCTCCTGCGTGGGCGCTGGCTGCTCCTAGCGCTCAGCCTCTGTGTCCACTCTGACCATCATGTGAGCAGCTGCGTGTGCCCGTCCTGCCTCGCCCTCCACACCAAACTGGTAAGCGGGTCACACGGGGAGGTCCTGCAGAGGGGCTGTGGGTCACCGGGGGGAGTTTTCCCTAAACACGGCGCCCTTTGGTCTTTGATCTTCTAACCCTTGGTAGGAACAGGCACAGAGAAATGTTTCCACCTACGAGAAAAACCAGGCTATGGGCAGCAGAAGACGACCTGTGGCCCCAGACCCAGCCTCAAGGAGGCTCAGGAATGGGCTCCCTCTCAGGGCAGACTTTTCTGTTAGATCTAGTGAACAGATGGAAGGAAACGGCCACAGACCGGAAATGGGACAGCAGGGTCACGGAGGAGACCCACCACCTCTGAGGGCAGCGGGGGCTTCACTCCTGCCAGAGGGAGTGGGAGCGACCAGATCAGACTTGTGTTTTTCAGATGAAGTCAGAAATCCAGGCATATGCGTGAAATCTTCCAGTATTAATGTTGCGTCATCTTTGCCCCACGGGCCAAATCTGGCAATTTAGGACATGGCATAAGGGGCAACCTGAGCGGCTTTAGAGTAGGAGCTGTGATTGCTCTTTTGAATTTGTGTGTGTGGCGGGGGGTGGGGGGTTGTTAGGAATTGAACCCAAGGCCTTTTCACTGAGCTACATTCCTAACCCTTTTAATTTTATTTTGAGATACAGTTCACTAAGTCACTGAGTTGCCCAGGTTGGGCTCAATCTAGACCACCCTCCTGCCTCAGCCTGCCATGGTGCTGGGATTATAGGGCTGGCACTTTGGGGAATTTCTATAGTCACGTAAAGCAGTGCTGTAAAGGTGAGTGTGCTGGGCTCCTACAGGTCACACGTGTGTGTCCTCCTGGGGGAACGCGACCCTCCGCTGAAGCACAGTAGCACCTTCTGAAGGGAACAGACCTGTCTTCTCTTTCCAGCAATGCCGAATGCCTTGTGGCCGCTGGTCGTGCCTGTCTGACTCACAGCTCAGCAGCATGGTTCTGCCCACCCTGCCCTGGTCCTGCCCTGGTCCTGTGATTTATAAAAACGACGTGTACCCCAGCAGGAATTTCTCTTTCTCCACCAAGGTAACGAAGCACAGGGGAGAGTCCAGCACTCATTTCTGATTCTTGGGGTATCAGACGTTGGCACTGCTGGGTACGATCCTAACTTTCTGCATTCCTTCCTTCCTCTGTCAGGTGTGGAAGCCTCAAATAACTCTCCTGATTTCTGATCTTTGGCATTTTCCTTCAGCCTACTTATTAAATTTAATAGAAAAGCAAACCTCTGAAAGGCTAAAGAACTTCTTAATCACGGAGACTGGGAGTCCTGGCGCGGCTGCCAAGGTGAGAGCTTATATATTCATCTCTCTTTGCCTAGTATGTAAAGACCTTTAGCCCTCACTAGAGCAACAATCCTTTAAAAATCCAAAAACTGGTTATTTATTATGGATTTTTCCAGCTGCCTCAGTACCCTGGAAAGTCAACGGAGGGGCATGTGAAGTTCAAAATTACTTAATTCTATTTCCTATGGGCAGCTCTGTTAAGGTGTTTGGTTGGTAGGAAATGAATGAAACCATTCATTAAAAAAAGTCCCTGTAACCCTTTGGCTGGCACTTGCCACAGAAGAGCACACTGAGGGTGGAGTCAGTCAACTCGGGTCCCAGATTCAGCTCAGTACCCATGTGGTCTTGGGTTAATCATTTTCCTTCTCTGTTTCCTCCTTAAAGACAGGCGTCTGCAGCTCCTCCCACCTCTCGCGTCCTGTCCCCCTCTGACCTCGACGCCGCCCTTGGCAATGCTCTGGTGCTCGGGCGAAAGGCTGAGTTTAAATCCTCATTCTATTTGGAAACACATTTTGCTGAAATATTCCCAGTATATCCATCCTACTCCTCCGAGAGGTCTTCAGAGGACATTTCTGTGTATTAAATCACACCTTAGGTGCAATTATTCAAAGAAATTCTGCTGCAAATCCTCTAGGGAAAGAGCCTTCTGGTAAAAGAGAGAGATATCCAGAGCCTATTTTTACAGCATATTTCATTTGAATGCTTGTTCTGGAGAACAAAATTGAAGCTGGCAGGGACCCTGGCTTTCTCTAGGGTGCAGGTGGCGCCCGGTCCACTGCACTCGGCATCGCCAGTGCCCAGGGCCCCTCTGCTCCTCAGAGCTGGGCTGTGCTCAGTTCACACCAGCTGTCCCTTCAGCTGGCAGCTTAGCTGACCCTCATCATGACCACAAGGGGCAAGTGGTGACAGCGGCCTTGTTTTGCAGATTACAAAACTGAAGCATGGCGAGCTGAAAGGAGGACAGGCTCAGATTCAACCCAAAAGGCGAGCTGGCCGGGACTGGGCCTGGGGGTGGAGGCCACATGGCCCTGCCCTGGGTGGGTCCTGCAGGGGAGCCGCTGGGCCACGGGAGGAGATGAGGCCAGGCGGGGCATTCTGAACAGTGCCAGGCCCCAGGGAGCCCCGCGGGAGCCCCGCTTAGTCAGGGAAGGAGGCGACGGAGACTTACAGGTGCAGGGAAGCCTGCCTCTTCCACCCCCTCCAGCTTGAAGGAGGAAGAGAAACCGGAACACACCCCGCCTGCAAGCACAGGGGAGATGGTGGGAGGTGAAGGTGACCGGGGACAGCATGGGTGGTAGGGATGAGGAGCAGGGGAGGGAACGGTACTCAGAGCAACAAAGGCTCTGCAGAAAGACCTTCCACATGTATGAGAGGTAGAGTACAGCTCTGCAGGTAGAGATATAGACAGATAGAGACACAGACGTAGACACAGACGTAGATACGTCACCATGCACTTTCAGAGCCCCATGTGAGGAAAGGCGTTGAGTACCTGCAGGTTTTCCATCAGGCACAAACCGGCATGTAAGTTTTAAAAAGCTACAGAAACATGTAGGCACCGTGACCGCACTCTTTCTTCTTGGTCAGCCCCAGGCAGACGGGGCTGCATTCCACTCTGGCCCTCAGTGGTGGGCCCCACACAGCCGTGTGCCCCTGAGCGCGTGAGTCGAAGCCCTCTGAACCTCAAGAGCTCCTGGCCGCCAGAGAGGAAGGCAGCCATCTCCCACCTGGTCTCCATCCTCAGGACCAGCCCTGACAGAGGGCTTAGTATTCTCAGCACTGTGCATATATTGACTCGTCTAACCTTCCAAACCACCCTAGGAGACTACCGCTCTTATTTAACAGGGGGGAAACTGAGGCACCTGGCACAATTTCATAACTTGCCAGCACCACCCAGCAGAAGAGGGAGTGAACCCCACGCCTTGTTGCTGAATGTGACACCGGGGAGCAGAGAGCAGGCTGCAGGAGCCTGCGAACAAGTGGTGGCTCGTTTGTCCTCAGTGGGACACTTCTCTCCTGGGAGGCTGCAAAGTGGGGCTGGGCAAGGGGGAAGCCCCAGCCTGAGGTCTGAGGACGCTGGCCAGGGCCGTGAGGGAGGAACGCCCTGCCCTCCCCCCACCAGCCGCAGGAACATCTTGCTGAGTTCTTCCTCTGCTGCCAAGGGCGGGTTTGTCTCCTGGAGACAGCGGTCGTCAGGCGCTGGGAGAAGAGCGAGCCCGTCAAAAACAGCAGCGCCGGCCAGCGGACTGTGTGGCTGCAATTTCCTTTCGAAATGTCGGTTCAGCTCTCGCCAAGTGCCAGGGTCTGTCTGTCTGTCTGTCTATGCCCCCTGCAGCCTGCAGCAGAGACTGCTGAAGGGTTCAGGATGTTCTCTGGGAGCAGGTGAGGCATACCTGCCAGGGCTTGTGATCCACAAAGGGAACTCTCCCTATACTAACGATGAAGTCAGAGTTGCATTTAAAAACTAACCCTAGCAGGGCCAGGACCCAAGGAGGTCAGGCAACAGCCACGGTCAGACCAGCGCTAATGATTTACCGGGACACAGGCCTCTTTCTCTTTCGTTCCAGGAATGTGAACATTGCCATCCTACTGGGGTAACAATGCAAAAGTGGTCACTGACAGGTTTCTATGCCCCCTTCCGGGTACCAAGTAAAGGAAGAGTATGAGGACCAAGGAGGGTCAAAGAGGCAGGATGAGCCACTTTTTCAAGTTAGAGCGAAGGCAGGTGACAAACATGGCACTCTCCGGCACCCCAAGCACCTCGATCCCAAGCAGGACACCCCACCACATGCCTGCCTGTCCTCATCCGCAGTGACCTGTTTCTGGAAGATGTGGCCCTCCAAAGCCCCACACACCAGACCTTAACCTGCCAGATCTCTGTACAGCCTGGTCTAAAGGGAGTTGCAGACAGGAAATCCTATAGCTGGATTAATAGCCTTCTTCTCCTCCCCTAAGTGACCATGACATCCTACAGTGAAACCACACTTTCCTTCTCGCGACAATAACACAGTCAGAAACAACTGCAGCCAGGATGGCACTTCCAGGATTGTCCTGGAGGAAGACGGTCTTTGGGAATCTATCTTGGCATTTACGTGGAGATGCCAGGCAGCAGAAATGCTGCCCAAAGCAGGAGCTCAGCCAGGGAGGGGAATGAGGAGAGGCAGGATGGGAAGTTGCCACCGAGGGCAAGAAGGAGGGGTGCTGTGGGCACAGGCAGGGGGTGCAGGAGCAAGGGCTGACAGCTACTAAAGGAAAGGCAAGATAAACGCAGACTGCCGCCTCCCTCATCTCTGGTTTGTCCAAAGCGCCCAGGACTGCTGGATTCTCACTACTGGGCAGGGAAGGTCAACGGCCACCATGGGCAGAGTGCCGGAGAGGGCCGGGGAAAACAAAACCTTGGCTCCTATGCCATTTCTTAGGGAATTCAGAGCTTACAGAGGGCAGGGATTGGGTGGGGGTTCGGTTGTTTGAGGGTGTACTGATCTATTTATTTGACCAACAAAGTGAATTTCTCAAGCAAGCTCATACTCTAGCTCAGCATTATGAGTAACGTCCAACACATTAATTATTAGTTCAGCACATGCTAATTATGTTCTGCATTTACCAGAAAAATTCCTTGGTGTACCTTTAGAGAAACAAACAGCATGTAAATCCCACCACAGTTTGCCAAAATTCACACACACACACACACACACACACACACACACAATCTGTTCTTGGTATTATACAAAAACAGCAAGACGCAATGGCAGACAGCTCTGAAGTGTCCTCCTGTGCAAAAGCAATTCACTCTCCTTCCCTAGCTGACACTCAGCCTGGTCTGCCTTCAGAAGGGCCAACCTTGATTTGCAAAATCATGTTCTCCCAGCGCAGTGTGGAGCTCGCAGATCATCAGACCCCTGTTGCTCCCCTTCCCCCATGCAATCAATGCTTTTCTTGGTTAATTTTTAGAATTCTAGGACTATCAACATAATCGCCTCTTAGAACACTTCTGTCACTCCCTAGAATTTTCTGGTACTAATTCAGCAGCCCGCTCGCAGGCCCCTGAGAGCCACGAGGGGGTGGCAGGTCCTGGCACAGGAGAGACCTAATCCTGCACTCTGCGGCCTCCAGCAGAGACTGGCCGGCACGCGGAGTCTTCACCTGCCTCGCCAGGGACGCCCCTACATCTCGCACCGCCGGGGACCATGACCCTTCCTTGCGTTCTGCCAAGCGGCCAGAGCCAGCTGGAGGCCGCGCAGACCTTCCAACAATCAAGTTATCAAAGCAGCCCTGAGTCAAGTCTTTTTCCAGGCTAACCACACTCTTTTCTCTTCCTCCTAAGTCCTCTTTACTCCATTTATTTCACTATTTCTGCTGCTTCTTTGGCTCCAAACTCTCCTCAAGGATCTCGGGTTTAGGGGACTCTGAGATGAATGTACTTCAGTGCTCTGCGACAGACCATCTGACGCTCATCAGGCTTGTGTCTCCTCTCTCCCTCCCTCCCTCTCCTGTCCCCTTCTCTCTTTCACCCTCGCATTTCTGTTTGGAGGGAGCACAGCAGGAAGGCATGACATCCTGGAGCCACTCGTCTCAGCTAACACCCTGGACCACAGCTGTCCTAGAGCTCAAAGCGTGGCCTTGGCAGATACGCTGCAGGTGCTGCACTGCTCCCCCAAAAAGATGCGGGGGGGGGGAGAGGTGTAAAGCCACAGAGGAGAGGGAAGCCAGAAGGAAGGAAAGCAGTGGCGGGAAACAAAAAGAGCTAAAGAAGGGAAGCGAAGGTTCAGGCAAAAAAGATGCTAAGAGGAGGAGGGAGGCAGCTGTGAGTGAACGCGACAGAGCAAAAGAAGCGAAAGTTGGTGGAGGCAGAGGCAGAAACAGAGCAAGGTTTGTTTCCGGCGCTCACAAAGGCCAGGGGTACGTCTCCCACCTTCTCTCCCCACCACCCCAAGTGCTAACGTCGCCTGTGGGACTGAGCCAGGAATAAATCTCCCCCACGGTCAGACCCACCTCAGGTGCACAGCGGCCTCAGGGATGCCCAGGCAGGAGCGGCGTCCTCATCACCGGCCGAGGCCGTCCCGGGCAGTCCTCTGAAGCCCACGCTGGCTTGAGTCAGGCGTGAAGACCGCGTGGACGCCACCTCTCCTGGCAGCTTGCCTGCCCAAGCCCGCTGTCACGCAAACAGCACACAGTCTTCAGTGTTCGGGGCACGTCCACAGATGCCCAGGGCTGCCGAGGCTCACCGGACGAAATCCTTCAGAGAAACCAGGTCGCGCCACCGCCTCCATTTCCCTTCTGAGACTTAAGAACCACCCGTGCAATTTTTCCAGGAGCCAGACTGCTCCCTGGGAGGAAGAAGTTTCACTTCCCGTCTCTCCGAGATAAGGAAGAAGGAACCGTCCCCTCTGAGGTTCCCTTTGTCATTTTAAAACCCTGACAGTGACAAAGGTTCCCAGGGCAGCTGCTCAGCATTCAAGTTTCTGAATGCTGAGGAGTAAGATGAGGAGGGACTGGGTGAGGAACCCAGGAGCAAGGTCCAGGGAAATGCCGGGGACCAGGTTTCTCCACATCTTCGAAGGTCCTGTGCACCTGTTTCGGCTCTACCAGCCCCAAAACTAATAGGTGGGCAGGGCTATCACTTGAGGAGCATGTAGTGGGTTCTCCTTGGATACTCAATCAGAAGGCAGAACTGCCTGGAAGGTTGCTACGGCAACCAGAGTCCCTGGAGAGCCTGGCTTTCCACCATCCTCTTGCTCCCAGGCATGCTCTGACTTGAAGCAGCGATGGCTGCTTAGGGATGGAGATGAGGGTGATCACACACGCGTATGTAGAGATACATGCACTGGGATCCAACATCTGCCCTCAGCTGGGAGCATCCCTCGGCCACCCGAGTGGGCCCTTCTCCTTCCTCAAACAGCCAGGAGGCGCCGTAGCAATTTGGACAAAGAGCACTCCCTGGCCTGTGATTCATAAACACTGCTGCGCTGTACTTGGGGTTTGGAGAAGCCAAGTTCCCAGGCAGGGTGACTTCGGGCCCTAGAAGGATCCCACTACGCCTACCTGAAGAGCCTCCTCCATTCTGAGGAGTAAGGGAAAAGGTGGAGGCCTGGCCCAAGACAACAAGGAGGGATTTAGGAAGCTAGTGGCCTGTTCTTGGGCTTTGGATCCAAAGTAGACACTTTAGAGGGAAACTCTGCCTCTGGAAGATGGGGAAACAGGATGCTAGACTAAAAATCAAATCCATTATGACAATTCACACATTGCATAGTGTCTTCCCCGGCTTCCCAGATGAGTTCACTGACATTCTCCATGAGGTAGCGAGGGAGAGACATTGATGTTCCCATTTGACAGACAGGGAAAGTGAGGCACAAAGAGGGACTGTCTCACCAAAGTTACCCTGTAATGCTGTGGCAAAATCCAGATTTGGATCCGGCACTCACAATAGCCCCTCAAGAGGACCTTCAAAAGGCTGCCCCTCGTAAACTGCTCTTCGAGAAAATAATTTTCTAAAAACAATCCTCACCGAAGAGTCTTAAAGCACAGAGAAAAAATCGTCACTGTGTTCACAGTCCCTTCGGTTCCAGAACTACACCCAGAAGAGATCAGGGTAGTACAGCGCGGTTTATCAAAGGCAGAACAATGAACGGTGATGGTACCGGGAGACGGAAGATGGGGGTGGAGGCAGGCGTTCACAGCAGGAAAAGGGCGCCCCACCACGTCAGCTTACCAGGCAGGGCAGGCCACACGCGGCTCCGAGGGCAGAGAAGGAGAGCGCCTGCCTCTCAGGCGGGGCTGAACCACAGAGGTCGTGGCCCACGGACTGGGGGGAAGCCTCGGCTGGCAGCTCTACATTTAAAGTGCGGCTGCTGCAGAAAGCCTTCGTCTGCAATCTTGCGTTGGGCTCCCAGGAGGAAGGGTGGAGGGTCTGGAGAGGGTGGGGCATGACAGAGGAAAAGCTGTTCCTGCAACCAGGTTCTGTGCCCCCTGAGATGACAGTTCTGCTTTGGGTTTCTGGTCAGGCCAGGTGTTTGACTCCACGCAGCTGCTTCCCCGGTTCTATGGCTCCCTCTTCCAGTCCCTCTGCACAGGAAGGCGCTGCACAAAAGTGTTTGGCTGAGAAGGCGCCTTCCTGAGAGCTCAGAAGACAGGCGGGGCTCGGCAAGGGGAGGACTGAGTCTCAGCCAAGACCGGGGTCTGCTGATGGTGGCTCACACCCAGGACAACGCAGCCGCCTGCTGGCCAGGGACTAACCCTCACGTCCCCCCAGTGGTCCTGTTTAATCGTGTTTTTCGGTAGCTCCCTCCAAGACTAACGCATATTGAGGCTGTGCAACGAAATGCTCTATCAAGTGTCTCCTGCAGGATGATCAGCAGATGTTCCGGGACGCTGGACTAAAACAGCAAGTTGAGCACCGTTTCCGTCCTCCAGCTTCTGCCAGGTACCGGGTGACCAGAGGGCAAGACGGGCACGTGGCTCGAAGCAAAGAATGCTGAGGAGAGAGACAGGACCTGAGGATGGCTGGCTTCCACCCTACTGACATGGCTCTTCCTAGAGATGCCGCAAGTCCTGGACACGAGAAATCAGTCTTGAGCGAAGGTCAGACATAAATGTACACCTCATCCGCGTGACAGAAGATGGACGTGACTGGATGGTACCATCAGAACTTCAAAAACGTCACTCAGGTGGATAAACCTTGAATGCTGCGGGGATTAAGCAACAAGGCTGACAGTACAGGTCTCTGGTCCTGGATGCCTCCTACGGGGTTTACCGGTGGGAGTCAGGGGAGTCGTGGAGATGAGAAAGAGGCCTCAGAGATGATCTGCTCAGCACACCTCCTCCTGCAGGCCCTCCCACGTGGGTCAAACCTCGGTGAGCAGCCTTTTCTCTGCATACGCCCGATGTGGGGTGGGCAGGTAGCTGGGCCTCCGCTCCCGCGCGACCTCAGAGAAGTCCGGCTTGCCAGGTCCATTATCGGCCGCCTTCAGGTCGGGCGCGGGCTGCCCGCAGGTGACATGGGTGTACTGTCCCTGCTCCTCTTGCTCCGTCTCGCGGTGGTAGAAGTAGTTGAAGTTGGAGACAATGACCGGGACGGGCAAGGCAATGGTGAGGACCCCGGCGATGGCACACAGTGAGCCCACAATCTTGCCCCCCACGGTCATGGGGTACATGTCCCCATAGCCCACAGTGGTCATGGTGACCACCGCCCACCAGAAGGCGTCGGGGATGCTGGGGAAGAGTGAATCCCCATCATCAGCCTCCGCAAAGTAGACAGCACTGGAGAAGAGGATGACGCCGATGAAGAGGAAGAAGATGAGCAGCCCCAGCTCCCTCATGGAGGCCTGCAAGGTCTTGCCCAGGATCTGCAGCCCCTTGGAGTGGCGGGACAGCTTGAAGATGCGGAACACGCGGACCAGGCGGATGACCCTGAGGATGGCCAGGGACATGGCCTGCTGCCCGTTCTGGCCGGCCCCGCCACTCATCGACTGCTGCTCCTGCTGCTGCACCAGCTCGGTGCCCAGGGTGATGAAGTAGGGGAAGATGGCCACCAGATCGATGATGTTCATGATGTTGCGGAAGAAGGCTGGCTTGCTGGGGCAGGCAGAGAAGCGTACCAGGAGCTCAAACGTGAACCAGACGATGCACAGAGTCTCCACCAGGAAGAAGGGGTCTGTAAAGAAGGAGGCCCCGAGAGCACCGAGCGAGGGAGAGGCCCCTGTCCCCACGCCCCCAGGGGCGATGCCACGACTGAAGGTGTAGGAATCATCCTCGTCCTCCTCTTCCTCCTGGCTGCCTCTGGAAGCTGGGGCCGCTCGGCTTACACCGTCGCTGCTTCCCCCGCGACCCTCTGCCCGGAACTGGGGCAGCGTCTCCAGGCAGAAGATGACGATGGAGATGAGGATGACCAGCACGGAGACGATGGCGATGCCCCTGGCGGGGCCCGAGCTCTCGGGGTACTCGAAGAGCAGCCACACCTGGCGCTGGAAGGGCTGGGAGGGCAGCGGCTTCTCGTCCTCGCCGCCTTCGGGCAGGCAACCCTCGTCCTCCCGGAAGGCCGCCAGGGCCTCGTCGCCCAGCTGGTAGAAGCGGATCTCCTCCAGGAAGATGTCCAGGGGCACGTTGACCGGCCTGCGCAGGCGGCCCCCCGACTGGTAGTAGTAGAGGATGGCGTCGAAGCTGGGCCGGTGGCGGTCGAAGAAGTACTCGTTGCGCAGCGGGTCGAAGAAGCGGACGCGGCGGCCCGGGTCGCCCAGCAGCGTGTCGGGGAACAGCGCCAGGGTGCGCAGCTGCGTCTCGAAGCGCAGCCCGGAGATGTTGATGACCAGCCGCTCGCTGCTGCAGCAGCCCCCGGCGCCGCCCGCCTCCGGGAAGTCGGCGGCGTCCTGCGGCTCCCCGTCCGGGCCCCGGGCCTCCCCGGGCGCCGCGGGCGCCAGGGACTTCTCGGACCGCATGTTCCCGCGCCCCGGGCGCCGCCGCCGCCGCTAGGACGGGAGGGAGCCGCCGCGGGATGCCCGGAGCCGCCCGGAGCCGCAGCGCGGGGTGCCCGGAGCCGCGGGCTGGGGCGCCGGAACACGCGTGGCCGCGCCCCTCGCCGTCCCCGAGGCCGGCTCCGCCCCGCACCCGGCCGGCTCGCCCCGCTCGCCCCGCGCGCCTCTGCGGCTCCGCGCTCCAGACCCGGCAGCCCGCGGTGCCCGCTCCGGATGCGCCTCCCACCCGCGGCCCGCCTCCGCCCGGCGTCCCCCGCGGGGCTCGGTCCCACCGAGGTCGCGGCTCCGGGGCGCGGAGAGGGCCTGGGGCTGCCCGGCGCCGGGGCGCGGGACCCGCTGCCCGCCCGCGAGCCTCCCACAGCCGCCGCCCGGCCGGCTCGCCGGTGCTTCCCGACACACCCTCCCGGTGACGTGGCAGGCCCCGCCCGCCGCCCCCTCCCGCCCCGCGCCCCGCGCCCCGCGGGACCGCCCGGCCGTGCACGGGCGCGCACTCCCGCCGCCGCAGCCTTTCCCGCGCTCTCCGGGCGCGCCTCTCGCCGGCACGCGTCCCTGTCGCGGCCCGCACGCACGCCCGCCCGCACCCCGGTACCACGCCCCCCACTCCGCAGCCGGCGCGCCTCGGTTTACCGAGCTGACCTGCGCAGTGCGCCTGATCCGTGGGCGATGCCGCCCGCCGTCTCCTAACTCTCCCCTGTCCACTGCCGCCGCCCATCCAGACAGTTGATGAAAAAATTAAATCCTGGGTTGCCGCCTGTATTTACAGAGACCCATTTGCCCGTTTCTCCAAAATCTACTGAAAATGGGGAAGGGTAGTATTTTTGGAAATGTCTCCAGCGCTTCCCCGCCCCCCCCCCCCCGGAATTTCTCTTTGCGAAGCTGGGAGGGCCTGGCAGCGACTGTCCTAGCAGGCAAAGTGACAGTCTGCAGGGTCAGGAAGCCTACCAGTGCCTTTCCCAACCCAAGTCTTCCTTCTCCCAGGGGCCCTGGACCTGTGAGGCAGCAGAGCCCATGATAACGGTCTGGCCAACCCATGCCAGGTTGGTGGTTAAATTTGTGGTTAGGGTCCACTTGAAGCTGTCCCTGACTCTCCTGAAGAAAGGTGCCAGGAAGGCTTTCCATCCACCGCTGCCAGAGCCCTGTAGTCTTTCTTCACTAGGTCACACGGGTGAGGGTCTGCAGGAGGAGAACCCCCTGATCTCTCCAGACTACCCTTCCAGATAGCCTGGCCTTTGCTTCTCTGGACCTCAGTTTCCCTCTTTTTAGCCAGCTGTGGTCAACATGAACTGGCTGACAGCTGCAAGATGTTTTCGTGCAGCCCTCTGTGCATTAGTGAAAGTGCACCGAGGACAATGATAAATGTGGTACACAAAGGTACTCTCGAACCACAAGATGCATAGAAAAGTTCTCTGAATTGCAGTCTGAAACCACAGTGGTTCCCAGCAGCATTTGCTCCCGGGGTGGGGGTGGGGCTAAGGCTCCCGGACCTGGACCTGCTGGAGGGCTGAGGTGGTGAGTGGGTGAGAGAAGCTAGTTTCAGGCCCCACCTCAGTTCTCTGCTTTACCGCTCACCTCTGTTTTCTTCCTGTGTCCTTGGTTTCTGCTCCCTCCCCTCACCTTGCCTATTTCTGTGAGGGGCAAGAAAGCAAGTATACTGAGTTTACCCAGTTGATAGTTTTCCCATTACAGGCCGTATAATTAAGCAATTTAGATTTCAGACAAAAGTTGCTCCGTTCAAAAAAAAAAAAAAGTTAAAGGAAAGCAACAAGAACAAAAAAATGCAATAGAGGAGATACACTTGTACGCTTGTCCAATTATCTGTGACTATTTTGTGGATTGTAAATAGACTTTCCTGTGATCCACTGGGTTTTTGTTTTCAAACTTCAGAATGAATCATTCACTTGCATGTTGGTTTCCAGCATAGCTGTGTTTAGCCTAGAAGTTGTCGACTAGGTGAGTAACTACGAAACCAGGAGGCGTGGGAAGGAACCTGCATTCTGGCAGGAAGCTGCACAGTCCAGTCGGCATCTTCTGGTGATCAGAACTTTCCTACAGGCCGAGCGGAGGGGCCCCAGTTTCCTTCACATCAAATATCGAGCTGTGCCCCAGGAAAGGTTCCCTTCTGCACGGGAGGCTCCCCGGGAGGGAAAAGCCATTAGCAGATTCATGAATCAGAGTTCTGTTTTTAGTTCTTTTGTAAAATAGACTGGTGTCTTTGTTAAAAGAAACTCTACATCCAGCTCATTCCTTCTCATCCTGTCTTAAGGATGAACACGGTCACACCTGCAGAAGGGCCATTGCCTGGGTGGAGGAAGACCGGAAGCTTAACTCCTACCGTGGCTGCTGTAACCGTGTTTCCTGCGCCAGGGGACTGTTCTCCCAGTACTCACTGAATGCCAATTTCATACCAGCAGACTGTTTTCTTGTTGTATCTGGATTCCGATGTTTGTGGCAATCGTAGGCGGTCATTCGTTTATTAAGCTAGAATTTATTGGGCAGCTGCTGGTGCCAATGTGGTGCCAGGTTCTAAGGACTGAACAATAATGGAGACAAAATATCTCTCCTGTAACCTATAAGATTCTAGGCAGAAACTGTCATAAACAACAAGGAAAATATTTCATCTTGCGTATCACAGTAAACGTTTTGAAGAGAATGACTGGGATGCTGTGTCAGAAATGAACTTGGGGACTCAGCCCTGAGGAGGGCAGAGGGTGGAAAAAGCTGCCTCTGAAGAAATATGTCACCTGAGAACCCAAAGAGGAGACGGCCAGCTACAGCAAGAAGCAGACAGAGAAGATTCTGAGCAGACAAGTGCAGAAGCCCTGCCTGGAAAAGTCACAAGTGCGGACGGCACGTCAAGGTCGTGTTCAAGAGAAGTGCAAGATGAAGCTGAAGAAGAAGCAGAGAGGAAGGTCTTGGGTTGAAATGAAAAGGAGCTACATAGAGAAGTGCAGAGCCCGGGAACTTGCAGAATTCCTGGGGCGGGGAAGAGGGTGGCGACCTGGGCTAGGTAAAGTGAGAGCGGCTGGGTAGCTCTAGGGACGCCAAGCCACAGGGCCTGTGACACGGGCTCCAGGGTTCCTGGTCTGAGCAACAAGGTGGGTCAGCAGTGCCCCTGACTGTTAAGGGGACGGGGTGACCGGCGCAATCAATGCAGAGCTCCTTCGCAGACACGCGTGCCTGGATCGGCAGACTGGACGTGCAGACATGGACATCGCGAAGGCACTTTTTCATCAGGCCCGGAATGTGGATGAAAATGTATGATTTATGAATTTAAAAATTTAGAAATATTTAAATCCATGACACTTCTAGAAAGCCAGAATATCGACACTTTGGGCATACATGCCAAACAAAAGCACATAGAACGTGGCACACAATTTGATATCCATTCTTCACTCAGCTTCAGACCCACAAATGCACTTATCCCCGGTATACAAATGATCATTCTATCACGTTTCAAGGCTGCTTTTTGTTACATTTTGTGTGTGTGTGTGTGTGTGTGTGTGTGTGTTTGCGCACGCACGTGCACACGCATGCATGTGTGCTTGTCATCATCCTCCGGTAGGATCCCTGTGTTGTCCTCTGGGAAGGAAGGAGGGTGGCCACAGTCTTCGCCTCCTTTCTCTGAGTAATCCTGGGGAAGGTTCTCCTCTCTCCCACAGACCGCTGCTTGGAGGACAAGTAGGGAATGGCTGGAATTGAACCTAGGATCTCACACATGCTGGGCAAACGCTTTACCACTGAACTACGCCCTCCAGCCCACAGTTTGCCTTTGTTCCTCTCTCTCTCTACACACACACACACACACACACACACACACACACACCCCTCCAAAATTTGGTCATCTAAGAGTTACATTAAAAATGAATCAGATGAAAAAAAAAAATGAATCGGATGTCTTGAACTCTGCGGGTGTATTTCCTGCCAATGCTGTGGCGCCCTCTGGTTCCACGAGCTAAAGTTTCCTGCCCACATTTGACAGTGTAACTCTTAGACCTAATGTCTCCTCCTGATGTTTTAGTGGCTGCAAGCAGTGTGAGCATTTCCCCCCACCTAGGCCTGCCCGTGGCCAAGCGGACAGGGAAAGATAAACGCAAAGAGCTCTCCTGTAGACAAGCACCACTCCTAATTAACTGCCTTATCCCGGTTTTGAAAGGTGATGAGGATGTCATTTCCAAAATGGTGATGATGGTAGTGATGATTCCGATGGTGCTTCAGAATTCACTGGAGAAAAATCTAGCAGCTTTCACTTGAGTGAAGATGTATATTGGGAAAGGATGCATCAGACATCTGTGCCATGTGAATCCACAGCCCCAGGAAAGGGCGTTCTGTGCCAAGAAATCTATCTATAAGGAACTCTGTCTTTCAGGGACTTTCAAAAGAGAGCTGGTTAGTATCACAAGTTTGCAGTCTGCTTCTTCCTCCCTTCCTGTGATATAATTAGTGCTGCCTTCTGAAGCTCCCCAGCCCTCTGCCTTTCCGGAACACGGGGGCTTGGAGGCTTTCGCTCCCTTGCGCTAGGTGGTAGCAGGCAGGGAGTTCTGGCCAATGAGTTGTGGCAGACGGAATGTGTTTCACTTCTGAATCAAACTATTGCATTAGCAGTGGGAAAGCCCCAGAGCTTTCTTGCTCCAGGCACGACCACCAGCATGGTCCAAGACTACCGCTACTCTGTCAGAGGCGCCCGGAGGGAGGTGACATGAAGCTGGGCCCCCAGCAGAGGCGATGGGAGCGTGACTGAGAAACAATCCCACGCTATTCTAAGTTTCCAATGTTCAGGAATTGACTTGTTACCATTGTGTCATTGAGTCTACACAGATCGCTTCAGATTCCAGTGCCTGGAAGTGAGAAACTGCTATAACTAAACACTTAGAATTGGCGACGTGGGCTCTAGTGCCAGAGGGTGGACGGCGGAGACCCTTTCCTGGATGCCACTGGAGGCGCTCCATATCAACAATGGCAAAATACCTGAAAAATTGTGATCAATTAAATGGCAGGTCAATACTTGCATATCTAGGAAGAGGGTTGCAAACAGATTGATAATATTATTGTGATCACTCCTGCTGGCTGCAGCTGAAAAGGTAGTAGATGACATTGCTGAGCTCAGAAGGAAAAATCGGTCATTTTACAAAAGGAGATGAAGTGGACCAGAGAGAGTCTGGAAATGTGGAGAATTTACAGAAACAACTGCTTCTCATCTCCCAAAACAAGAAAATAAGTCTTAAAAGATTTGTGTTAGCAAGGCTGACAAGGACTCCCGCTGGCTTCCTGGAACATATCTTCTGAATGGAATAAAGTGGATGGGAGCAAAACTTAAAGTTTTCACTTCTAAGAAAGCAATTTGTATTGGACAAAGTGACTCAAGAAGAGGGGGATGTAATACCCTCCCAGGGAAAACTTATCGACTTGTAATATCAACTCGTAGGTTCATCCCAGGAGGAAGGCTGGGTGTTGTTATTGTCTATGGGCATAAGAGCGAGCAATGGGAAACTCCTCGGCCGTAGGAAGACTTGAAGGCAGTTTTAGTCAGCTTTCCATTGCTATGACAAAATATCTAAGAAAGTTACCTTAGGGACCTGAGAAAAAATGTATTACAGCTCATGGCTTCAGCAGTTTCAGTTTATGGTTACTTGGCCCCATCACTCTGTCCCAGGGCAGCAGGGTGCATCGCAGCAAGAGGACATGGTGGGGCAAAGCTGCTCACCTCACGATGTCAGGACAATAAAGTAAGAGGAAGGGCCAAGATCCCAACATCCCCTTTGAGGACACACCCTCAGTGACCTCACTTCCTTTCACTAAGTCTTGCCTCTTAAAGGTCCCACCACCTCCCAGCAGCACCAAGGCTATCTGGACCTTTCGGGAACATTTAGGACCCAAACCATAATACAATCATGTTGCCAAAGAACCATGACTTGCAATTAACCATTCAGGTCCCTAAATTTTGATGGACAAGAAGCAGGTTGAGGAAACTGCTCCCTCCGCATGTAGATGTCCTCTGCGATGCCCATCTTAGCTATCACCACAGATCTTAACAGAAGGAAGACCCTGCAGTGGGAGAAGTCAAGGGCTAGAAAGCAGTGAGCTGGGAGCCTTTCCCGGCATCCAAAGAAGACCTCACGCTGCTTAGCAGGATTTTAGACTCGTGAGGCACTAGCAACTATTCTCCCTCCTCCATCTCTCCCACTTCTGAATGGAAGTATTTCTTGAAGTTACCCCACTCCAAACGCATCCATGTTATGCTGGGGGGCAGATAACTTGCCTGTTGGGTTCCTGTGTTTCTGAATTAGGAGGATGTGTGTCCATAACTGAAGGGAAGACTGGAGCATGTCACTTTCTAGTGTGAAGACTACTGCACACCATGGGAGAGTCTAGAATTTCACCTTAATCCCAAGACTAGGTCAGCATTTGGGAGTAAGTGTATTCTGCCAGTGAGAACTAAACATTTCCCGATCGAAAGAGCAGACCATGGTAATTATTCCTGCTATTTGCCAAACATTTCCAGCTCCCCACATCCTGGAAAAATGGAAGGACTGTGCTTTTCCTGGTCTTTATATGGTTGGGTAGGAATCACATGGCCATTTCAGCTGGTAAGTTGTGCCATGCATCTTATCTACTCTGTAGCACTTAATTGCCAGGTCTCTTTTCTCTTGCTTTAATGACCCAAAGCATTTAAAATCAGGAAGCTCAGACAGAAAGATACAGAAAAGAACCCCAAGAATACTAGGGATGGACACATACTTTGAGCAATTAAATAGTCCTTTTTATAACCCGCTGATATAGGGTGTTTGTTACTGCAGCAAAAACTAACCTCTCCTGACTAATTTGCCTACTTTAATCTCTGCTTGGAAGATACGAACAAAAGAAGTGATTAATATTCTGTTTTCTATAGATGAAAAGAACTGAACAAAGATTAGGAAACTCATTTCAAAAGCTTAACTGTGGCCAACATTTTTGTTCTTGTCATTGCTTACTTTTCTACAGAGATATACATGTGTGCTTAAACTGAATTGACATGGAATTTTTGCACTCCTTTATCTATTTTCTAATCTAACCCAGAACTGAGGTAGGGCCAAGCAACCTATTGTCTAGCTCTGGCGTCCCATCTGACATACTTATTGGTGTCAGGGCCCTGGCTAAGTCTTTATGACGAAATGTTGCAAGTTCCTAATGTTAATTAACCTTTCAATAAATATTTACTAAAGATAGTGATAGCTAATTATAAGCACTTAATGGGTAATAACAGGTGCTGACTGTGCTGTGAGCTCTTTGCTAAGAGCTGTGAAAGTAGAACCCTTTCCTGTCCTCCTTTCATTTTGCTTCATTTTTTGGTGTTTTGTTTGTTTGTTTTCTCAGTACTGAAGATCAAACCTGGGGACACACATTACTAGGCAAACCCTCTACCACCCAGCTACGCCTCCAGCCTCCTCCTTTTAAACACAAGAAAAGAAAACACAGAGAAGTTAAACAATGGCCCAGGACACAGAGCAAATAGGACTCTCAGTACGTGTCAAGGGCGGCCAGCATCGAGTGCAAAGCCTGCAGTAGAGACACGCCAGTCTGCATCTCCCAGACTGGGCTCTCTGCAGGGCTGGTTGTCCATCACAGTAACAGAAATTCACACACATGTGCACGCATGCGCGCACACACACACACACACACACACATAAACTAAATGAATTTGAGACTCTTACTTTGTCACGGAGAAGCCCACACTAGACATTAGAGTAGCAAAGGGTCTCATACATTCCTTAACAGCACTTAGCGTGCCCTTTCCCAAACAGCTTTAACCACGGAAACCTATTTGTCACCCACACTTACATTCTGAGGGATGTCCTGAGGAACATCATTTAGGACAGTGAGCACACAGAAATCAGCACCTGGAGGAACGCTGACCATCTTCTCACCCATCTGCACAGTTCTGCTGATGCCAGAATAGGAACTTAAAATGAATAAGTAATTTCCTGTGGTCTAAAGGCTGCAGTGACTGGAATCCAGATCGCCTAATTCCCTCTTCAGCAGTATTATTCTACTCCATGGTTTATAAATAGAAAATCTGTCCAGGACAAATTCTTCTGGCAGGTCAGAGAAAAGCGCACATATCCCACAGAGGCCAAACATCTTTCAAATAACAGGTACTCGGTGAGTGTTTGTGAGTAGCTAATTAATATGAGTAGGAACAGAAGAATTAATTAGCCGAGAAGGTGGGATGGAGAAATTGGGAAGCTCTGGTTACCAGCAGGCAATATAAGGAATGCTACAAGATCCAAACAAGACCTCCTTTCCCCTGTGACCATACTGTCTTTCTCAAGGAACTGATGGGGTGACAGGAAATTCTATATAGCCATGTGTGTGTCAGTGCGTGCGTGTGTGTCAGTGCGTTCACGTGCATGTGTGTGTGTGTGTGTGTGTGTGTGTGTGTGTGTAAGCAGAGGCAGTGATAGAAGAAAGGAAAACAGAACAAGACACACAGTGTCTAACTGCAGATGTTCCCCAAACAGCAGGCACGAGGGGAAGAGATACCAAATCTGGTTCAGCAATGGAACCAGAGAAAAGGCCACGACTTACAGGGAATATGTCCCGAAAAGATGAAGAAAAGAAAAATTTCCTGCCTCTTCTCCCATTAGAATGGAGTACAGGCCTTAAATGCTGAAGAGGTTGACCTTGAAGATTTGACCTAGAGAAACTGTAGTTTTGAAGCTTCTACCTATTGTTTATTTTTCTAGGTAGGAGAGTGCTATGGTTTAAACATGAAGAGCCCCCCGCCAAAGTCTTGATCCCTCAAGCAGCCACATTCAGAGGCAGGGCCTGGGGCCTAGAAGATGCCCAGATGGTGAGGATGCTGAGCACAGCAGTGGGCTCACCCGCCGACACGTTCGTAGCTGAACGGGCTGTTCGCGAGTGGACCCCACTTGAGGAAGTAGGTCGCCGAGGCAAGTTTTAAAGGATGTATCTTGTGCCCAGCCCCCTTCACTCCTCTTGCCCCCTCTGTCTCTCTGTCTTTCTCTTGTGTCCTGGATACTATGGAGTGAGCAGCTTTGCCCCACCATGACCATCGCCATCATGCTGTACCCCACCTCAGACCCTAGTAATGGAGTCAGTCAAACACGGCCTGAAACCTCTGAAACTGGGGGCCAAAATCTTCTTTCCTTTAAGTTTTTATTCTCAGGCATCTTCTAGTGTTTCAGTGACAAAAAGCCTCACTAACACAGGCAGAAAGTCTTTTTAGTTCTTAAAAAAAGGCTTGATGTTAAGAATGAGAAAATCTAGGACGTGGTTCACAAGGGAGAGATTAAGGCAATGGAAGTCAAATTGCTCTGCGTCAAAACAAAAGTAAATGATTTTCAGTTTTTCGAAGGAATTTAGGAAAGCCTATAAATTGTAAAAAGGAAAAAATCAGAGAAGCTTCCTGTTGAATAGAACAGGTCACCAAAAGAGGGAGAAAAGATCAAAGACTCAGAGATGTTGCCTTTGAGGTACAGCCTCAGTGGGGCTGGAGGAATTAGACAGGGATGTTGGACATCCGTCTTTTTATTCTGGACTGGAATTCGCTTCTAGTCTTAAGGACAGAAGGGAGCTGCTTCAGGAGGGGAGGAGAGGGAGACTCAGGACCATCCTAATAGCGACAGGGGGACTGCACCAGGGCCAGCCGGCCACACCTTCCCCCTGAGCAGTACAGCAGCGAGGCTGCCTGTCTCCATCCAACAGCCCTGGTGCGGGGTACATCACTCCGTCACCCTGTCAGCACACACAGGGCCGACAGCCGTGGACCTCGCCCAGGTCTCCAAGCTGTGTGTATCTGGGCCTCTGTGGTACTATTTTCCTTCCTGAGAAGCAAAAGGTGTGATTTTAATGTCCTGGTTCTCCTGCGTTACTGATGTAATAAAAGAGCTGAGGCTAAATAATGCAAAACTCCTGGTCCATGGATGGGAACTTCTCTCTTTTTTTAACTACAGTTTCTAATTCACTCAAAAGAACAAATTGTGTTTTATGGCCTTTTATAAAATATTCATTCCCTCCTCCCCCGGCACTCTCGGTGGCTCAGGAAACCGGCAAGTGGTCTGGTGTGAGGAGGATCTCATTTCCTCCCAGACACAATCAACAGAAGCCAGCCAGGTTGCTGGCCGGTGCTGAGGTCGGACACCCTGCTCGTCCTGGGCACCTACCGTAGGACCAGTGGAGACTGAGGCCGGGATGGGGCCAGACTGAGAGAGCAGGGGCCATGATGTGCCTCTTTGCGGGTATTTGCCTTCTGCCTGCTTCTTGTACCTGAAGCCCTTGCCCAGGGACCCTTCCCAGGCCTGCCTTCTCCTCCGTGTTCTTGTCTCTGATGCGTCTGGGTTGCTCCCTGACAAAGCTGGGTCCGGGCCACAGTGAGATGGCCACAATCCGCAGAAGGGGAGGTTGGGGTGTGGCTGCAGGGCCCGGGCCGAGCGACGGCTGTTCTGGGGAGAAGGGAAGTCCTCACACTCTCCCCTGCCTTCCCAAGTGACCAAGGGATCGTGACTTCAGGAACACAAACTACGAGCTTCCCTTTGGAGGTACTTTACAGTTTTAAGCATGCTCATATCCTGAGCCTTGAACACAAAGACTGGAATCAAAGTCTGACTTCAGGCCCCTTTTGGCCTCTAAGTAGCCGGTGTGACTTTGCCTCCCTTGGCCTCAGTTTCCTTCCCTGCACTGCTAGGGCTTGGAGGAGACGATGAGGTGAAGTACGAGTTATACTCCTGGTGCTCCAGCCCTTGGCGGCTAGATGGCTGCGCCTAGTTCTAGGCCTTAGGCCATTTCAGAGGGCGCCAGGCAGCTGCCCACTGACTTGTAGAAGAAGCCGCATCTTTCCAAAGAGCAGCAGAAGTGGTGATTCTGCAGTGAGAGCACCCCATCCCAGTCCCTGAAAGCAGACATCGTAACAGGTCCATCCTGCAGGTGAGGCGGGGGCTTTCTGCACTGCTCTGCCAGAGCCCAGGGCCTGACCCTTGGAGGGGCTCGAGCGGCCTGGAGCTTCCCCGGTGCTCTACAGAGAGCAGACTGCCTGCCCCACGGCCACTTCCCCTCCTGCCCTCAACTGCGAAGCCTTCCGCACCGTTCTATATTGGGAAGCGCCATTTCTGAGATAAGATGAAGGATGGCGGAAGCTAAAGGATCTCATACTGACAGCCAAAATATGGCGAAGTGAAAAATACAGGAGAGATGTTTCGAACTGATTCACGATGTGAAAATCTCAAAGTACTCTGCCTCTCCTACTTGGTCCCGGGACCTATTAATCAGAAAAGCCCCAATCAATGAATGCAGCCATTCTAGATTATCCCAGCATAGGTAGGAATCCGCTCCCCAAGCTTTATTACCCGCAAAATACAGAGGACTCCTCAGGCATTTCTGGGATACTTGAGCAGTATTTGTGTATGGGGAAAACTCCTAGGGAAGTCCACTGCCTTTCCTGGGCTCTGCCTCCTTCTTATCACCTCCTGACTACTACCCATACACACTGGAGACTTATGATTCACTCATTTATTCAACAAATATTTACCAAGCAGCTTCTGTGTACCAGGGAATAGAATGAGGAAAAAATAGACATGGCCCTGGATGCCAAGGGTGCTCCATACAGTCATATATAGTCGTGTATACATATATATATCCATTATATATGTGTGTGTGTGTGTGTTCATGATATATGTATATATTCATCTTATATGTCTGTATATACATACATACATATGAAGTTTGGGGAGCTGAGACCTCACAATTCTCATTTATGCTGGGATAATATAAAATGCCTCATTCATTGATTGGTACTTTCTGATTAATAAGTTCTGGGAATAAATGGGAGACACAGAGCACTGTGAGATTTTTAAGTAACGTACATACATATTGTTTCTCCCAAAATAAGACCTAACTGGAAAGTAAGCCCTAGCCGGTCATTACCATGGTGATGGCCAGTTCACATAGAAGATTATCCCTCACTATCCTCTTGCTCAGGGGCTACTGAGCAGGGGCTGGTGTTTCTGATCTCTATTCAAGGCTAATTATTTTCCAGGTAGGTCTTATTTTTGGGGAAACATGGTATACACACATGTGCACATACAGTACACCTACACATGCACACACCTACACATATTTGTACACAAATTCGTAGACCTACATAGATATACATACACAATCACACACACATTACAGCTACACTTGGAGACACACACCACACTCCCATGTATAATATACCTGTGTACATATGCACACTGTGCAGGGAGAGAGGCTCACTGGCAGCAGGGCCACTGCCCCAGCTGCGGCCCAGGCATGCGGAGTGCAGAACTTTCTCACTCTGACCTGTCTGGATCCTCAGATCACAGAATGGAGCAGGACTGCATGGTGTGCCTTGCTGGGCAGCAGCAAATCCCAGAATGCTTGGAGAGCCGGGGCTTGCCCACGGCTGGCCAGCTGATGGAATGGAGTGGAGATGCACCCAGCCAAGCAACTGTGACGCCTCCCTCCTAGGCCCTGACTTCAGCTCCTGGCCTGCTGTCCTGGGTGCAGAACTGACACTCTAAAGCTTCTCTTTCACACACATGTGTCCTTGCACATGTAGGGTTCACGCAGGTGTGCCTGGGCCTTGTGTCACCCTGTCTCCTCTCCAGCAGGCAGTCTGACATGGAAAGGACGCTCGTGCGGCTTCCGTGTGGGCAGAAGGCACGAGCTGTGCTGCTCACAAGTCAGCAGCCCTCCAATGCTCAACCTGACTGCTGTAGTTCGCGCTCTGCCATGCTCTGCAGCCCACAGAAAGCAGACATAGGTTCCAATTGAATTCCCTTTCCATAGGAAAAACCCCAACCCCCTTTTGGCTGATCCACACAGTCCCACATTCCCACAGACAGTTCCTCCCTCCCTCATCAGTAACAGGGATCATGAGTGGGAGAGCAGGGTGAAGTGGAGCGTCTGCTCTGACGCTGTCTGAGATTCTGCAGTGTGACTGACAGGGGACGGAGCAAACCCACAAGCCAGGCACAGAAAAGGGAGGTGGTGATTTGTGACCCTTCCTTACATCTAGATTCCATCTCCCATGGCTGCTTGGGGAAACGTCAAACCGTTGGCCCATCTTGGGCTCCCTGAAAAGCCATGGAGTGAGCAAAAGGATGTGTGCCCTACATTGTAAAAGGAACCATCTAGAGGACTGTTGAGTCACTTACAAAGTCATGGATAATGTCTCATATGTCCCTACTGCCTCCTTGCCTAAGGGGCACCTAGTAAATAACTCAGTGTTTATCGAATGAATTAAAAAATGACTTCCATGCAAACTGATGTCAAGTTCCTAAAATATTTGAAGAAGCGGCCTGATTTTCTCTCTTTCCAGAATCATGCCCACGGACTTCTGAGGAAGAATGGACATAGTAAAAAGGGGAGGCTTCCTTGTCCAGTGGGAGGGCCTAGGGGCTGGAAGAGTGTGTCTAAAGAGCACAGACTATTGCCCCAGATGCCACTCACCAGCTGTGCAGTCCTGGGCATGTTTCTTAATCTCTCTGAGCCTCAATTTCCATCTCTAATATGAAGCTAAAATTTTCTTTTTCTCAAATCAACAGGAAGGTATTTGGAATATTTTACATAAAATGATACTTAGTAGCAATGAATTATTTATAGTTTATTATTAAAATTATAAATAATTATTATTTCTTTTCATCTCGTGTTTGTCACAACTCTGCCCTAAAAATTACAGACTTTTATAACACTACATCTCTCTGGCTTTCCCTTCCTCTTTCCCTTCCTCCCTTTGCAATCTTATATATTTGACAGCCCAAGCTGGCATGTGAGGCTCTCCTGGAGTGCATTTGGGGCACTGATAAGAAATCGTCTCTACGGAGTTGTATTAGTCAACTTTCCATTGCTGGGACAAAATACCTGACACCCACAACTTAAAACAAGAGAGGTTTCTTTTGGCTCATGGTTTCAGAGATTTCAGTCCATGGCTAGCTGGCTCCAAGGCAGAAACATCATGGTGGAAGGGTAAGGTAGAGGACAGTCGCTAACCTCATGGCATTCAGGAAACAGAGGGCAAGGGAAGAACCAAAGCAGAAGAGGCCAGGGACTAGAAACAGTCCCCAAGCTCACACCCCCAAGATTCACTCCCTTCATGGCCAATGTTTCCATCACCTCCAGCTGTGATCTCGTCAGGAGATTAACCCATAGAGGAAGTTAGAGGTCACCTGATGCAATCACCTACTGAAACCCTCACTTCTGAACACGTGAGACTCGGGGGAGACATTTTAGGTCTAAACCATGATAGAGATTTTAGGAAAAATTGTCCAAAAACTTTGAGATAGGACAGCTTGGGTTTAAACTTCATCTCCTCCACTTCACGAGTTACTTAATTAATATGAGGTTCCCATTTCTCAACTAGAAAGAGTTACAACAGTGTCACCATCCTCCTTGCCACCAGGCCCAGGCTGCTGCACCACAAATGAGCAGCTGTGCCCTGTGCAGTGCAGCTAGCCTGGGAGACACCGCAGTGGCCCTGTCTGTGCCCTGTGCCATGCTCCCTGCATGCGACGGTCTGCTCCCAGAGGAAGGGCACCTTTTCCTACTTTGCACAAAGCTACTGCTGTGGCTAAAGTTGGCCCTCAGCTTGTACCAGGAATAAGTGAGATAGAGTGAGTACATCACGGGCCCTCACTCCTATAGAAGGAAACTTTCCAAATATCCCCCAAGTCTGATTGCTTTTCCCCTGACTTTAGCACTGATCTAGTAACCTCTGGATCAGTCTCCAGCAGTGGTTACCAGAGCTGACTCACCGTGGCTCCCAACAGCTTGTGGCCTCAGTTTCCAGGAATTTTAAGAACCAGATGTCAAATTACTGGTAGTTCAAAAGGGGCCATTTACATCCTGGAAATTAGCAACCATTACAGATCAGGGCCTTTTCTGCAGGAAGCTATTATGCAGTCACTCCTGCTGACCCTCGTGTGGTCTATTCTCCACTCCATCCAGGACGATGTTTTAAAACCATAAATCCGTGTGTGACATCTGCCTGCTTCCCAGGCTCCAACAGCTTCCCATCCCACTAAGCACAGATCGTAGACTCTCCAGTGCAGTCCCTACCAGCCGCACCATCCTGCTAGTTCCTGGTCCCAGACCATCCCACTAACCTCCCTCTTCTCCAAGCCCCAGCTCCAGCCCCACAGGCCTTCTTGCAGCTCCTGGACACCAAGGGCTCTCTGTGGCCACAGGACCTTCATGAGTGTTTCTTTAGCCTGTTTCCTTCTCCTGCCGTGCACAGTCGTGCTTGGCTTAGCCAGGGGCACACTTTCCGAGAAATACATCTTTGCATGATTTGGTCACCACACAAATATTCCTGGGCACACTTAAATGTAGATGGCATAGCCTCCCACACACCAAGACTAGATGATGGTGTGTGTGTGTATGTGTGAGTAGCCTCTTGCTCCTAGGATTATGATGAACATAACGAGACCGAATCCAGCACAAAGAGAGAAGGATGCTATTAGGATACACTAAACATGAGCTATCTGAGTTTGCAACTGTTTTGCAGTACACATTTTTATAAGTAGAAGGAGCACTTTTTACACTTTTTATGGTAAAAAGTGTAATGTTCTAAATACATAAATTAGTAGCATAGTCTTTTATTACAATTACCAAACAGCGTGGACAGCACAGCATCGTAGTACTAGACTACCACCAGCAGCTCTGTGGCTGGTTTACCCCAGTACCCCCACGAACACATGGGTAATGCATTGTGCCACAATACTATGAAGACAGCATCGTGAGGCAAGAGGCCTTTTCCAGCTCCCTTACAATCTTGGAGAACCCTGTCATGTATATAGTCTGAAATGTCTTCATGTGTCACATGGTCGTATATGCATCACTCACTTCTTGTCTTTGCTTAAATCATCTCTTCGGACAGACCCTCTTTACCCACTCTAAGTAGGGTACCCTACCTACGCGGTCCTGTGTTGGCACACCCGGTGTGCCAAGCTGTTTGCCAAAGTGACTTCACCATTTTACATTCCCACCAGCCGTGTGTGGGAGTTCCAATTTCTCCTCGTCTTCATCAACAGTTGTTATTTTCCATTTTTAAAATTATTGTCATCCTAGTGAGTCTGAAGTGGTATCTCCTTGTGGTTTTGATTTGCATCTCCTGATGGCTAATAATGTTGAGCATCTTTTCATATGCTTACTAACCATTTATAGATCTTCTTTTTTTTTTTTTTTTGGTGCTGGGGATCGAACTCAGGGCCTTGTGCTTGCAAGGCAAGCACTCTAACCACTGAGCCAAATCCCCAGCCCTTATAGATCTTCTTTTGAGGAATGTCTATTCAGATCTTTTGCCCATTTAAAAGAGTTATTTATCTATTCTACATACAAGTCCTGAGTCAGATATATAATCCGCAGTATTTTTTCTCATTGTATGGGCTGTCAATGGTAATTAGCTCAATAGATGTTATTTATTTGTTTTCACATTTTATGGCCTTCAGCCCCCATATTTTGAAATGCCTAGAACTAAACACTCTCTCAAATGTTTTCAACTTTCACGCTTCTTCATTCAATCAGGTTCTTCCTGGTTATAACCTTGATCTTCCAGTCAATCTACAGCTAATCTCAGTCCTTCCAGGTCCTATCTGAGGGCTCTTAAATCCTTGCTCTCTGTCTCTCTCTCTCTCTCTCTCTCTCTCTCTCTCTGCCTCTCCCTGATCTCTCCTCTTCTTCTAGAACTTCCTACCCTCTCGGTCACTCTAGCCTCCAACCTTCAGAGATCAGTTATCCTGGACAGTAATAGGCCAGCACCTTAGTGACATCTAAGGGGCTCACTTGGATTCCTACCTTCCACGAGGTTATGTCCAGTTTGCTTTCAAGTTCCCTACAAAGAATATCAACCTTTTAGCATTATCTCTAGGTTAAAAATGAGTCCTGAGTCCTAAGAAACTTTCTCAAGGTCCTGCAGGCCCCACAGCTTGTTCGTGGGAGGTAGCACCGTGACTAGGACCCAGATCTCCTGACTCCAGTTAGGAAGAACTCTCATGAACAAAGTCCTTCGGATTTTGGTTAGCACTAGGAAAACTCTGTCGTTCTCTCTGGGTGCTTGCTGTTACGGCTTGTGTCTAGATGTTCCACCAAAACCTCATACGATCACAGGTGAGGCTTTTCAGAGGTTGCTGGATCTAGAGTGCGTGATGCCGGGATTAAGTGTGTGATACTGAGACCAAGGGTGTGTGATTACTAAATTAGCCCACTGATTGATTTGGTATAGTTCCAGGAATGGATAATGGGAAGGCCCACTGTGGGACAGAAAGAAGGTCGCTACTGGTTGCTTGCTGCTTGCTGCCTTCTGCCACCATGAACTGTTTCTCCTCTGCGATGCCCTCTGCCAGGCCGCCTTGCATTGGAGCCAGCCAACTATGGACTGAAACCTCTACAAACTGCGAGCCAAAATAAACCTTTCCTCCTTTAACTTTGGGGGTTGGGTTTTTTGTCTCAGCAATGAGAAACGTAACTATGATCCTTGCCCAAATTTCTGGTCTTCTTGTCAGACTGAACTTTTTTGTTTTTTCACAGTATCAGTTAATTTTTTGTCACTAATATTATGTGCCAGGCATTGTGCTACTTTACACACATTACTCCTCTAATCCTTACTATTTTTGAGGCCCAGAGAGGTTACTGAATTTGTCCCCAAGCTCACCAAGCTAATGTATAACAGAACTGGAATGCAAGCCCAGGATTTGGACAACCATCATTACAGAGCCTTCTTATAAGGGGACCTCTGCTACGGGTTCCTTTTCTACAAGGAAAAGCAAAACTAGCAGAGAGAGGTGGAGCCATGCAGTTCTCCCTCATCCCAATGGCGAAGAAGGCTACACACTGGCCCTTTTCTCTCTCCTTTCTGAAACAGACCCTGAGCAGCTCTGGGCCTGGGACCCTGAGACCCACATCTTCTGCGCTCACCTGCCTGGCCTCGTCTTCATCCTCCTCCTCTTCCCAAACCGAGCCCCAAAGCCCTCTGTCCCTCCTACCCGCCCTCAGACCAGGCTGCTCTTCCTTTTCCTGCCCTTACTCTCAAGCAGAGGAAGCCTGCAGCTCCCCTAACCCGAGGACAGCAGGAGGAGCTGGAGGCTGGATAAAGCTCTGCACTCCCAGCCACCATCGCTATTTCACTTTAACTTGTGCTGTCCCTCGTGCCAGCGAGTCCTTGTCATCACTGTCTGCGGCCTGCCCTGGACGTGTAATGGAGACGGATCGGTCCTGCAGGATGGCTCTAAAAGCAGCACACACCAGTTAATAGTTTCTTCCTGTTGTTTTCTCCAGAGTAAAACCCGAACTGGTGAAAAGGATAAGAAATGATCTCTTTTTTTGTTCTTACAAAAAATAAATACTTGTTCACATAAAAATATCATCCCCTAACATGTCCAAGAAGGGGAGAATTCCCTCCACTCTGGAGGAGGGCCGAGACAGGGATCCTCAGTGGATTGGAGACACTGAGGGCCTTGATGGTGGGGTTGGCAAAGTCTTTCTTGATTACAAAATATGGCAATTAGTATTCTCTCTACTCTGTCCAGTCGATTTGCATACTCAGTCACAAAGCTTGAATTACTCTGGGCCTTTCTCTCAGCCCAGATTCCCCTTAATTCTCCTTCAGATGGCCTATGCCATCCCATTTATTCCTCTTAATCATCTTGTCTGATCTAATCCACCCCCCTTAGCATCACCAAAGATTCAACTATCATTATAATCCTCAATGAGAGGAATTAGTGTGTGTGTGAGTTGCGCTGGGGGAGGGTGAGTAATTAGTAGGAGAAGCTGCAGCAGAGAAAGATAAGGCAGGCCACCGGCTGTGCTAGGGCTGGAGCTGGGAAGCAGCAGTCCTCTGTCAGACAAAGAACTCTTTCCTAAGGGTGTGCAGGGCTAATGGACTGTATCTTCTTGTGGAGTGTTTTTTTTAACTGATGCTAATGGTTTATTTCTTACCGAGTCCTTTTTCCTGATACACTATACTCCACAAGAAAACATTAAGAACTGCTCTCATAGCCCACAATTTTCATTTCCTTCCTGAAGCATTTGTTCTTTGAGACATTCTGCAAGGATCATGTGCAAGTGTGTGGACAAATACACACACACACACACACACACACACATACACACACCACTTAACAGGTACTAGACCCCACTGTAAGCACTAGTACTTACTTAGCTAATTTAATCCTAGAAACAATTTCATCTTTATAGTCAGGTAGTTGAATAGACTGACTAGTTTTTCCATAAATCACTTCCTTTTCCTCCTGGGCACAAGGCTAGACTACATTTTCCAGCTTCCCTTTCACTTAATTAGCATGTGCCTGTGTTCTGCCCCACAGGATGTGGGTTATATCTTGGTCTGGCCCATAAATCTGTATGAACTTTTGGCCAAACGGGGTGGACTCTGGGGACTAAGTAGTTGGAGAGGGCCGAGGGAGCCATGAGGTGGAAGGGTCCTGAGTCTAAATCATGGTTGGAGGGCAGCCAAGCAGCAGAGCCGCCTGACCAGGAGCACCCAGGTGGGGTTGCCGGATGACCAACATAAACTAGAACTGGGTCAAACTACTAAAATTCTGGTTACAGCACAGGCCCATTCTGACTGCCACAACCCCATGCTGTAATTACGCAATTGAGCCTTGAAGACGGTATCAGACTCCCTCCCCCACGTCAGGCGCGTGTTGAAGGACAGACTTGGGACTCACCGGCAGACTCCCCCCCCACCACCACGACCGCAGCTCCGCCGTCAAGGCCCAGCGGCTTCATCATCGTTTCTGCTGCTGCTTTCAAGGCAGCAAAACATGTGCTGAGACAAGCAACCATTTTCTATAGATGCGTTTACAGCTCATTGATGCTGCCCTAATTAGGGCCTTAATGAAGATGGCTCTGGGGAAAAGAAAGCTGAAGCAGGGAGCTAATCAGGGCCAGATCCCGGCACACTGGGAAAGAGACGCTGCAAAGTCACCTTTGAGAACCACAAAGCAATCTTGGCCGAGGCTGGCAACGCGGACAGAGCGCAGCTACATGGCGCTCACATTAGAAAAAGGCAGACTCGGGGTGGCCTTGTAAGGAAGAATACTTGATGTGATAGTTTCCTATCCCTGTGGCAAACATCTGAGATAATCGACCCAGGAAAAAGTTTATTTTGGCTCACAGTTTTGGATATTGGCCCCATTGTTTTGGGTCTGTGCTTAGGAAGTGCACTGTGGCAGAAGCACATGGCAGAGAAAAACCACTCACCTCACCGTGAACCAGGAAGTAAAAGAGAGAAAGGAAGAGGCAAGGCTCCCACAATCCCCTTTGAGGCCACACCCCCATGATTTAAAGACCTCCCACCAGGCCCCGCCTCTTAAAGGTTCCAACGCCTCCCAACAGCTTCACCCTAGGGACAAGCCTTTAACACATGAGCCATCGGAAAAACACCCACGATCCGAAATACAGCACTTGGGAAGTCACATACAACCAGCCCATAGCCCGCCATCGTTCACTCCACTTCCTAGGAACTATAGCATAAAACCCAGCTCCTGCACTTTTCACACAGATCCACTATGGTCTCTCTCTCTGCTCAGTCTCAGCTCTCTTCCTTAAGGAGGGCAGGTTATACAGCAGCCGTGTGGACTGTCTGCACTCCAGGAGCACATCGGGCACCCCAGGTCTCTGCAAATGCTGCTCTCTCCGTGCAGCCCCATCCCCTGTCCCAGCCTCTGCAAAACTCAGGTGGGGAGCCATCTCTGCCTACAGCCGGGGTCTGATGCCTCTTCTCCTACCCCAGAGTGCCCTCTGCACACCCTCATGGTAGTACTGGTGAGACTGTGTGGCCGTCGTTTACGCCTTCTAGTCATGTGCCATGTATTTCTGACTCCCGAGTGCCTAGCATAGCGCAGAGGACACAGCAGGAGTTCCACAAGTGCTACATGGGTACGTGAGCACATAACTTAATAAGCAGAATACTGAAGAAAAATCACCTGGCCCTGTGGTAGGCAGAATAATAGGCTCTCTGAAAATGACTGCATTTTAATCCCTGGAAAATGTTACATAGAAAAATGGAATTAAAGTTGCCAATCAACTGACTTTAAGACAGGGAGATGATCCTGGATTATCCAGATGGGCCCACTGTAATCACAAGATACTTAGAAGATGGACAAGGGAGGCTAGACAATCAGTGCCGGGATGGTGCGATGCGAGGAAGGTTTGACAAGCCACTACTGACGTCAAGGATGGAAGACGGCCATGATGCTAGGAAAGCAGGCAGCCTCTAGAAGCTTTATTTTAGCCCAGTGAGACCCATTTCACACTTTTGACCTCCAGAACTGTAAGATGATATATTTGATACAAAAATCAATGTGAGGCGATGAGCTTGTTTTCAGGCACTGTTCACTAATACAGGTGCTTTTAAGCTGCTCACAAATTTCCAAAAGAGACAGTGTCTAATCATGGGTCCGTGTGGATTGAAGATCTATATGCAAAGAGCTATGCTAGGACCTCGAAGGGTACAGAACCCAGTTGGAGCTAATCTTGTCCTTGAGGTCTCTCTTTCCAAGGAACTGGGCTGGGGGGAAGAGCACATGCTGACCTATCACTGAAAGATGTTGATGAAAGCGCCGAAGGGGGCAGAGAGCTACGCGAGCAAAGGAGATAGAGCCTGAACATGTAGCTGAGCTGAACACCCGCGTAGCAGAGTACTCACGCGGGCGGCCTGCCACTTCCGTAGAGGGGGCCTTGGAGGCAGCCGTGCAGGGTGGGCTCAGGGTCAGGCTGTCTGCATACAGAGAGGAGCTGCCCCGCCAGGCACAACCTGCAGAAAGCAACAGGAGTTCTAGCACTCTGGCCGAAGCCAGAATCACACTTGTCCAGTTCTATCATCGTGCAGATGAATTATCGAGACACAGAGAGAGAAATGCCACCTTCGTTTTGAAGCTCTCTTGACTCTCACCAAGCAGATTTAACCTTCACACAGCTGTGTCCCTCAGCCATGACTCAGTCCCGCGGCAGTGGCCACTACAGATCCCGAGGTAGGAGTTTTGTGGGGCTGCCTCATCCCACTGTGCTATTTCTTGAAGGCAGAGGCTAAATGAATGAATGTAAAACTCTAACAGGAAAAATCAGATAGAGACTTCCCACATCAGAGAAAAGAGAGAGTAACAGCATTTTTATCTAGTAAATACTTACTAATTCGTCATCTAAAACGAAGCTACATTTTAACAAAAGCAATTCAAATGCATGCGTTTTATTTATTTCAAAGGGCTGGGGATTTAGCTCAGTGGTTAAAGTGCTTGCCTTGCAAGTACAAGGACCCAAGTTCGATCCCCAGCACCAAAAAAAAAAAGACTGTATTTTTCTACTCTCCTACACTCTTGGAAACACAAGTTGAAGTCCTCACTCATTAGCTCGTTTTCCAGTTGTGTGAGCTTGGGCTGATATGTTCACCACTGAGTCTCGGCTTCCCTGTCCAGAAAGTGCAGATAATCGCACCTGTCTTATCAGGTTGTTTGGAGGTGATAAATACCATTGGCTAGCCTTCAGTGCCCAGCACATAACAGATCCTCAATAAACAACAGCCCTTAGGAGGAACTAGCCCCGGCTTCCACGTTCTTCCCATTGCATCCTGGGAGAGCAGTCTCTTCTCCACCTTCCTCCTGCTTAGAGCTTCAGGTGTCTCTGCTGGCCTAAGAAGCAAGAAAGGACCCTGCTCCAGGCACCCCTGAGCCAGAAAGAGATTCTCCCAGGCGCTGCTCTACGGAATGCTCTCCGGTCTCTCTGCAGATAGCGTCCCCTTATCCGTCAATAGTGGACTCATGAGTAAGACATCAAATATTAAATTTTAAAAATCAGGCTACAACTGTATATACAACATGTCCTAATTTTATAAAGTATATAAATATATCCAGACACATAGGTCCAGAGAAACAAAGAAATATCTAAGTATTTCCTCAACCATGCAAGAGAATGCTTAGTTTTTACTGACTGGTTTTGCATTCACGTGTTTTGAAAATGCTTTAATATGCATGTGTTAGCTGGCAATGACAAACGAAGCTTAAGTGTGACCCACTCCTGTGTTTGTGTATTCCTCAGGCAGAGGACACGGTGGAAAGCACTTCACCTGGCTGCTTTGCTTGCTCCTAACCTGACGGACACACAGCGCCTTTCTCCTAGACTCGCCTCCTCCCTTCCTCCACCTCTCACTCCTCCAGGGAAATTCGAGTGGGCTCTCCTTGCTCTCAGTTCTGTGCATCTCTTCTCTCAGTGCAGCCTCCTCGGAACCCCAGGGCTTCTCAAACAGATTCCTTGCTCACCTCCTCCAGTCTCCAGTCTGGCAGCCTCCTAAGCGGAGGCCTGACTCAGAGCCCCTCTCCACCCCTTCCAGCCCCGCCCCAGATTCCCACCGGCCCTGTTTCCTTTTGTGCATCATTCAATGCAACGAATGTGTGAGATAAGAAAGTATGAGATAAGAAAAGATGAGAAATAGGACTGTAGGTTGGAAGAGAGGGGGACATAGGAAGAAACCTGTAAAAGTCAAATGAAGCTTGACTAAATTTGCATAACCTTGGTACAGCTAGGCCAGGCTTTTGGAAAACACAAGAGACAACTCCCATGGCAACACGAGAGAATTCAAACAGTGCCTTTCCTCTCTCCATGGATGCCTGTGGCAGGAGCCAGAAAGTGTGTCCAAGAAGAAACAGTCTCCAAAGAAAAACGTCTGTCACCAGCCTCAGACAGAGGAGCGACATCTACCCTGAGGCAACTGTGATCTGCCCAGAGCCACACCTGCAGCAGCAGGGGCCCTTCCTCGTCTGGACTCCTGGGTTTAATGACACTTTCTGTGTGACTGTGCAGCCTCTAAACACCCTCGATTTTCACTGCCAGCTGCAGCTGTTGGCCAGCTCTACACACCCAGTCTAGAGGCCCATTTATAACCCCAAACATTTGGGGCATGGTGACAGAATTCGAGGTCTTATTTATTAAAATCACATTAGAAGAGAATCCTTGATTCTCTATAAGGTTCTCTTTCTGTCTTTTTTAACCTTGGCTATTTGCCTCTCTTCTTGTTATTTCAGGGAAAAGAGCTGCCAAATGGAGTTTTTCCATGCGTGCCTGAAAAGGAGGCAAGGGCAGAAGTCAATCCTGTCACAACATCCGGTGCCAACAACTGGCCTGGAATAAGTTTTCACAGCCAGGTTTTTAAATTCCAGTAACTGAGAGCCCATTATGAAAAGACTTGTACAAATCTTCCTCTCTCCCTCTCTCTCTCAGGCCTTCAGCCAAGATGAGTGGAAACCTTTGATCTTGTTTGCAGTCAGAGGGATCTGAGGACAGGCAGAGGCAGACGGGGCGCTGGCCCAGAGCTTGGCGGGCTGCGTTTCAGAGCAGTCGCCTGTGTACTGGACCACGCTGCATTCAAAGAGGGGCTGGCAACTGGTCAGCTTGCCCAAGGAGGCCCAACCCAGCCATGGCCACCTTTCTGGGCACCTTGGCTGCCCTTTTAAGAACCTCCCTTCCTTGACTTGAATGCGAGTGGCCTTGGGTGACTTTTTCCCCAAGCTCCTCTGTGCATAAACAGGGTATCTGGGAAAGCACAAAATGGGCCGGTGTCGTGAGGAGCAGGGGTGGACGAGCACAGTGAGCCTGCTTCTGCACAGGCACTGGGTGTTTCCACACGGCTGAATCCAGTGCTCCCCTCACCCGCTCTCTCTGTCTCTCTTTGTCTCTGTCTCTCTGTGTCTCTCTTTGTCTCTCTGTCTCTTTGTCTCTGTCTCTCTGTGTCTCTCTTTGTCTCTGTCTCTCTGCTGCTCTCTCTCTCTCTGTTTGGTTTGACCTCTGAGGGTTCAGATTGGCGGGGGGAGATACACATGATGGATTCACTTTGAGGATGCTGTTTATCAGGGAATGAGGAATCTTCCTGCTCCTGAAGCATCCAAGGGAGATGGGTGAGGTGAGGCCCAGGGGTGGAGCCTTGCTCCCCTTATAGAGCTCTTCTCAAGACCCTAAGAACTGGGCTGGACTGCTGAAGAAGAATCCTCTACTGGAAGTAGCCTGTCCATGATTAAAGGCCCATTGGACAAAGTGTTCATGGCTGAAAACTCCCCATTATCCTATCCTGAAAGAGACAAAGAGCAGATTATTCTACTGATCAATGCCTACTGATCAGTGCCTGCTCCACTGGGACTGAGTTAGCCCTGGAGACAAAGGCCCTAGCATCTGGGGATGGGTGGAAGCCAGAGAACCCAGGGTCAGAGAGAAAGCCACCAGAGTCCTGCTGCAGGAGGGGCTGAGGCAAGGCCACCTCAGACAGGGGCCTCCTGCCTGGCCACTGCCCAGGTTTGGCTGCAGACCCTTCCGCCCTGAACCAGTCCCTGCTGCTTCCAGAAGCCCAGAGCCTCTTGGAAAGACTCTGGCCACGGGATCCTGCAGCAGTAGCCGCTGGAGCCCGGCACCCCGGGGACCCTCCCCTTCCGTCACCCACAGGATCTGTGCCCTGCTAGTCCTGTCCTAGGATGGTCCCCACACAGCCATCCCTGCAGACACATACATTGCTCACCATCACTGCATCACCAGTCTGCGGTCGCCAACTAGTGCTTCTCTGTCCCCTTCGTCAACTGCCACTCTCGGCTTAACCATGACGGGGAGCTGAGGGATGAAGAGCTCCCACTCAGGACTGCAGATGGGGCTGGAGGCCACCTTGCTCACAGCAATAGCAACTGTGCCCCAGGCTCTTCTGGGCCTGACCCAGGGCCTGGCTGTGACTGGCCGGAGGGGCCCAGAGTGTGGGGACAGAGTCCAAAGTTCAAAGGCAGAGTATGGTGCCCACCAGTCTTCACCCTACACTTAGCATCTACTGGATACCCTTCTCCAGCCGGCAACACCACTCTGCACCCTGCTCCAGCCTGTGACGCCACCCTGTACCAGGCTGTGACACTCTCTACCCTGACCAGCCTTGCGATCCCTCCGCAGGCCTGCACCAGCCTCCAGCAGCTCCCCAGGACCCGGGACCAAGCCAGAGGAGGAACCTCCTTGAGCCGGGGGTAGGTTTCATGAAGGAGCTGCTGCGGGGGGCTGGGATTCCTGGTACTGCAGATCCAGGGTCCAGGCTGCTCCTGGATGCCCCTCGATGCCATTCGTACTGCAACCTGCGTCCTGAATTCCTCGCCCCAGAGTGGGAGGACCTGGGAATGCACATGAATGCACACGGCACCGCACTCCACCTGCAGTGAGTCATGCTGCAGAGGATTCCTGCCCTAGAGAGATGATCTACGGATTTAAAAGTTAGCAGAAACTTGTTGAAGACATTTGCTATCTGAGACCCACTGGGATCTGCAGAGCTCACCAGACACTGTGCCAGGACTGCTGTCCACCCAGCTTTGCTGCTCGTGGCCAACTATAGTGTGCACGCCCACACATACACGCACATGCTCACACGCACACACACGTGGAGACTGCCCATAACTGCTCAAAAACTGTTTCCAAAGCATTTAAAAACATTTAGTTTAAAACAGGTTTGGTGGCCCACATCTGTAATCACATCACTCTGGAAGGCCGAGGCAGGGGGCTCATGAGTTTGAACCCAGCTTGGGAAACTTAGTGACTTAGTGAGACTCTGTCTCAAAATAAAGAATAAAAGTAGGGCAGGGGATGTCGTTCACCATGAGGACACTGGGTTCAGTTCCCAGAAATGCAAAAACAAAACCTAATATGTATTATATTTGCAACAAGTACTAACCGTTAGATGCAGATCACAAACACACATTTATAGCACGGCGCTTGCTATACCCAAAGACAACCAGCTTATTAGCTCAAGACTGCTTTTTTTCTCCATACCCTTGTCCTGGTTTCCAAAAATATCGACCTTAATCATTTCTTGCTCTGTGTTCATTTGACATCAATGAATTCCTTCACACCAGCGACATCTGTGGCTCACAGGGGTGTTATAAATCTTTCTGTACTTTTAAATCTCCAATTGATTCCTCTTGGAAGGTGGGATCTGGAGAAACAGGAGTTTCCTGTTCATGCTGGGAAGGAATCTTCAAATGGAAAGACTAGACGAGAGTGCTGCAGAGCCCTGGGAAGCCCACAGGCAGGCCCTCGGGAGGGGAAGCCGAAGCCGGATGAGGGAAAATAGTGCGATTCTGGGACTGCACCCAGCCCCATCCCCAAGGCCCTGGGAAACAGGAAAGCATGAGCCCTGTTTTTTTCATTCAGTCTTGGCTGTACAGTGTATTAGAAGCAGAATCACTGGGTCATTAAATAGTAAATAAAGAGCCTTTGGAGAACGGAAGATCTATACCCTACTTTGAAAGGACAAGTCCTGACTTGTTTGAGAGAGCAAGAGAATATTAGGGACTACTGACATAACTCCCTCAACAATTAAAGTTAAAACAACGCATATTTCTTACTTTGTTGTCATAAAGTTGACTTTATGCCAAGGAGAGGGAGAGTGGTGATGGTGGTGATGGTGATGGTGGTGGTGATGGTGATGGTGGTGATGCTGATGGTGGCAGTGGTGGTGATGGTGGTGGTGGTAGTGGTGATGGTGGTGATAGTGGTAGTGGTGATGGTGGTGATAGTGGTGGTGGTGATGGTGGTGATGGTGGTGGTGGTGATGGTGGTGATGGTGGTGGTGGTGAAGGCAGCGATGGTGGTGGTAGTCGTGGTAGTAGTGATTGTGATGGAGGTGATGGTGATTGTAGTGGTGATGGTGGTGGTGATGGTGATCATAGTGGTGATGGTGGTGGTGGTGAAATAATTAATTCTGTACACACCAAGCTCATAGTCTTACAAAGTTGAAGAATGAAATCACAGAGAAAAGAGGCAGTTAGGAGAGTATTTATTGGAAATAATGAGAGAAAGTGCACCTGTCAACAAATGGAAGTCCAAATTGTCTTCTTGGACCTGCTCTTGTATGAGTAAGCAGAGCTCAGGAAAAAGTCAATTCCTCTGCTCATTTCAAAGAAAACTGATGATTCTGCATTTTAAATGTTCCTCCAAGTGCAGATGGAGGTGTGGAGGGCCTGTCAAGAACCTTAGCATACTCTGCAAAGTGACCTTTTCTGGGCAGAGGCTCCCCATGTCTCCATTCTCACTTCTCCTAGCCTACTCTGCAGAAGAACCTTTTCTCTGTGTTTTTATTTTTAAGCTTAAGTAGCTACACGAGTTGAACTACCTTTCAAATTGGTGTGTGCACTATTTTCTTTTATTTAACTTTATCTTGGGCTGCCCAGACTGACTACTTAAGCTAACTTAACTGAACTATTACAGTAATGCTTACTTGTTTGTTTCTAAAGAGGCCATATGGCTTTTTGGTAATATTGTGAGCTTGGTTTGTCACAGCTCTGAGGGCGACAGACTTGTAACCTTGAGACAAGTTTGCTTCTTAAAATTACATTTGTTGAAATGATTGTGGGAGAAGACTACTTTTGTTAAAATTATAAATTAAAAGTTATGAGTTGACTTTACCCACAAATCTAGATGATAATAACCCACTATGCCATTACTGACCAAACTCTATTTAATTTAATCTCTATTGAAGGACTTTACATATTTTCCTAAATTCATGAAATTAGCTAAAATCACATTTTCCATGCTGAAAGTGTACTAGCAGTAAAGAAACTCTAAGGGCTTAACTTTAAAGCTGCTGGAGTCTGCATTTGTTTGTCCCTTACGTCTCTCACAGGTGAGAAGGTTGTGTGCGCTGAAGACGGACTAGAGGTA
>PVJO010011080.1:0-61143 GCA_004026905.1 Hystrix cristata
GTATAGACAGACAGGAATTTGGGAGGGGAGGAAGAGGCACATTTAATAAGAAGGAACTGATGTTTTCATTCTTATATACTTTACATTGTACCATTTGACTATATGAATTTTGGGCAACATTTTTTCTACAATATTGCTTTTATTTCTAGGGATTAGTAATTGCTGTCATTTATCAGAATATTCTAGATGATTTAGTAACATAATCTTCAGTAATATTGGTATATATGTATGTACGCAATAGAAATTCTGGAAAACTACTCTTCACATGAAATGTGTGTTCACCAAATTTGGTAACCTCAAAAAGTGGAAAGAGCTAATAAATTTGGTACTAATTTAAAACCAAAATGTACTAAGCTTTTATAAAACTTACAACAATCTTTTCTCTTTCTTCAACAAACACACCAAGCTGAGCCCCTAGGAGACTTCTAAGTAGTGAGTATTCCTACTAAACTTGCTAGTTATGTTTCCTCTTGTCATTCAGTTATCAGTTTAAACATCTCATTTCTACCATAGGTGTCTAGGCTCACAAGCCAAAGTAGCCAGTCTATTTTAATATGTGATTTTGATTTTTTCGATATCTCATCACGAACCATTTTCTTTTTTTAATCTGTTTATTGCATATTTCCCTACATTAAAATATTCTCCTGACATGAAATTCCATAGCTGATGTGTTTATTGCTATATTTCTATTGTCTAGAATCAGAGCTAACATAAATTATGTTTTTAACAAATGTAAGTTGAATATGTTCTGAAAAGAGCAAACATAAAATACATTGTATTGTTCTTATGTGTCTGCAATTTACACTTATTCAAACATGAAAATTAATTAAGCATAAAGTAGAAGCATTTTATATGACCAGTACAAAACAAAATAAAATAAGTCTTAACCAAAAAATTGGCAAATAGAAATTGTTTTAAAATTGAGAGAGCTTTTTTCTAGAAGACTAATAATTGACATATAATCTCTTCATTCTAAGAGATTGAAAGCAGTGGTTCTAATTCAAAATTATAGGATTTGTTCCTTCTCATTTACTCTAGTTCTCTATTGCAGTGATTCTGGTTGGAGTTACCTGGGTGAGTTCTCAGATACTAAGTGTGAAAGACAAGGGAAAAATGAAACTAAGAACGACAGAATGTAGGGAGTCAATGTTACGGAACAGTCAAAGAAAGGGCTAATACTTGGTTACAGGAGGCTAATTTAAAGAGATTGAAATATGATCATAAGGGATTTGTTTGATGTTTGGCTGTGCATCCAATACTACAAAAACTGAGAGATAGGAGAGATTATTTGGAGCAAAGTCTGATGCCTTTACCTCTGGATATGTTGTATTGGACATAACTGTGGGGCATCTAAATATTCAGGTTATTATTGTGATGCATTTTATGTGATTATGCTAGACATGAAGTAGAATGGCCCTTGGCTCTGATGAATTCTCCTTTAGAGTATGCAATCTCATAATTACTTATTTTTATGTATATTAAGGATATATTCCTCACTAGTAAGTTTGAAGCTTAAAAAATAATTTATGTTCAACATCAGCATGGTCTGTTGCATCTAGTATGCGCATAAGTGTCTTCTGTTGTAACAACCATCATCATCATCATCATCATTATTTTAATTTTCAACTTTGTCTTCATCATCCTCCATCATCTTATTGGGTTGAACAGCTGAAGAATCCATGTAGTGATAGTGGAACCTGAAGAAAAGAAATGGAAATACTTGAGGTTTTATTGGTATTTGTTTGTATCAAATCAGGAAGGAGGAGATTGCTAAAAATTGAAGTATCTGGCTTGAATGAGAAAGAATAATTTTTAACTAATTTAGAAAATGCTTTAGAGAACTGATGTTGAGGAAAGAGAACAGTTTAGGGAAGAGAAACAAACCGAGGTTACTTTAAAAATTTTATGTTGAACAATAAGTTGTATGTCTTGATAAAAATATCCATGATTTAATTTAAAATGCAGCTAGATCTTGGGAGAGAAAGTTGTGGCAGTTTTTAAGGCATAAGTGGTAGATGATATTGTGAGGAAGTGACATCACACAAAGCTGGATAGGAGACTACAAAGACAAGAAGACTAAGGGTAGAGCCTAAAGTTTGAGCAGCAACAAATGAGATGGGCTCATGGGTGACAGGTTACATATGACAGAGTTCTGGGGGACTGCATGGTAAGAATTTCTGCATAAAATGAGTAAATATAATCAAATGACAGACAGACAGAACAGATAAGTAGCAAGTATTTGGTGATTCAAGCTAGAATTAAGGTGGAACAGAAGGAAGAATACAATTTAGAAATCACCAGGAATAAAATTAAAGAGGAAGGTACAATTGTTGATTCAAAGTACAAGGATCTTAAAATAGAAATAATCTAACGGAGCCTTGAGAAACGACCGTAGTTAAGGAATTGGTGAAAGAAGATGATAGCTACATCCCAACCTTTACATAAGGGAAATATAATTAGCTCTTTTTACAAAAGAGTAAACTGAATTTGAGAGAGAGAAAGAGGGAGAGGGAGGGAGAGGAGAGAGAACTAAAATAGTAGGTGTGTGTCTGAGGAGGACTTAGCTTACTGGAGTAATTTTAAAAAGCAGAAAGCACAGATTTCTCTTTCCTAGAGGAAAAAGAGTGAGTGTGAAGACAGACTGACTGAATTACACAAAGAGAGGGTGATGGAGCTCCTGCCAAGTGGGTCTGTATCTTTGTAATAAAGGATGAGTTCATTCGGCCAAGAGTCTGGGTGGGGCTGTGAGTGGGTGCTGAATTCATGAAAGAGAAACAAACTGGCCAGCAACAGTTACAGTAAAATTAGCTAAGGACATCAGTGAGTGCGGGAAACCAACAGGAAAAATGCGGGTGATTATTAAGCCATTTTTCACGGAAACGTGCTTGCTGGTGGTGGTGGTGGTGAATGTGTGTGTGTGTGTGTTGTGTGTGTGTGTTACTAGTTTTTTTGTATATTTAACTAGAGATTAATAGTCAAGAGTATTTAGAGTTCATTGTCTGATACAATCCGCAAAAGCTTATTGCAGCAACTTATCTTCAGACTATAAACCACTGGACTGTAACTAAACCAGAAGAGAAACTGCATTTCATTACAGATCCATCAAAATAATGGAGCACTCAAGCTTCACTGTGAATGCATTTTGGAGTGGTAACTCCTTGTCTGTGCAAGAAAATATCCATATAAACTGGTTGTCCTTCCATGTAAACTGTCCATGGTTGTGACAGATCTGTAAGTCTGTGGGTTGCTGAGGACTCATTTAATTATTGCAAAATAAAGTTTAGATTCATGTTTAACCACTCAAAGGTTTCAAGAACCTTGGATAGTTAATGACTGGCATCAGGGTTTATTTCATGTTATTATTTCATCATTGATAATAATGATAAAAACAAGTAATTGTAATTAGGCACTTACTAAATGCCAATCATGGACAAATCTAGAATACAAATCATAGTTTTCTCTATTGCATCTTGACCACTATATTTTCCAACTGTATCATTTTAAAAAAGCTAACTTTTTTAAAATAGAATATACACATAGAGTATTTCACAGGTTAATAATTTGTGTCTATATGCAAAACTTAATGATTGCTAAATGTTATTACTGAAAAGAATAATATTTTATCGGGAACCCAGTCCATGGCTAATATATCTGCTCTTCTGTCAATACTGTGTTTTACAAAAATTTACCTAACTTTATATACACATGTAGTGTTTTCTATTTGAATGTATCATGATTCCTCTTGTCCTACCTACTCTCACACCCTTATCATATTTCTCTCATATCTGTGCTCCCGGCACTTTTGTTGAAGGTGATAAAGGTCTGAAGAGGTAGTTTGAAGTAAATGAGTTCTACTAAATTCAAGAATGTTTTGAACATTAACCTTCAGTTTGAAGTTTTAGGTAACCACAAACTAGTATTAAGGAACATAGATTTAGTTCTACAAAACATACCTTAAAGAGGTTTTAAAACAATTGATGCTTTGCTGATAGTAAGGATATTTCCTCTACAATGTTTCTAACTTAACAAATTACATGTAAAAGCCATAAACTCCTTTATATTATCCATAAACATAATAAAAAATGTTACACCACATAAGTTTGACTTCGTCAATAATTCTAGGCTTAGCCTTAGGGTTTAAAGAGAAAACTATTCCTGTTACACATTTTAATTATGCTATAAACTTTGGGAAATAGCTATTGATCTTCAGCATCTGGCATCAGAAAGTGGGTTCTTTCTTGTTCTATGGTCAGTGAAAGTTGGTCATACAGGATAAAAATGAAGAATATGAGATAAATCAAAGAATATATATATATAAATAAGATAAGGACATGTTGTTGTATTTGAGTAACTTAAATGTTAGAAACCTTAAAGATTATCTTCTCCAAACATCTTTCTGCAGGAAACTAGAGTCACGCTTTTGAGTTATGAAATATACTCTCTTGTTTTAGGTAAAAGATATTCTGTACAGTAATCTTGATGACCTTTAATACTTTAATACAGAAATAGGAGGGCCTAAGAAGGAATTTTTTTTTAATTCCATGCTTTAAGATTCTTAAGAACCTTTATAGTGCAGTGGACATTGTGATTATCAATTTAGAAGTGATTATTTCACAAATTTTCATCCTTAAATAATAATATGCGTGAAGAGCCTCATGCTGTTAAATAAAACATAGTAAGAGTAGCTAATTTCTCCTGTACTTTCAATGGAAGATAGACATTACTATAAATACTTCATATATATGGCCACACCCACCATGTGAGATTTGGGCTTCTTTTCCATTTTACAGAGGGTCCATGAGATTAAGTAACTGATTAAGGATGGTGTAGGTATTAAGTGACAGAGTTAGAACCACACCTCAGTGTGTCTGACTCATATAATTATGCTCCGATTGAATATATATAGCTTCATTTAGTTGCCATTTTACGCAAAATTTAATTCAAGTGTAGAACATTTAACTGTCATAGATTTGTATTTAAATTTAAATGTACCAAATTTTGTATCAGGCATTTGTGCATTATGTTACTCAGCTTTCTATACCTGTCATAAACTACCTAAGAAAATCAACTTATAAGGAGAAAGATTTATTTTGGCTCACTGTTTAGGAAGTTTCAGTCCATAGTTGGCTTCTTTGCTTTAGACCTGGTCGCAAGACAGTATTGCAGGGGGTTGGGGATTTAGTTCAGTAGTTAGAGTGCTTGCCTGGCAAGCACAAGGCCTCAGATTTGATCCCCAGCACCAAAAAACAAAAACAAAAACAAAAACGACATTATGCAGGAATGGGTGTCAGAGGGAGCTGCTTGCCTCACAGGACCCCAAGAAACAAAGAGAGAAAGAAGAGGCTGGCATTCTAAAACCTCTTCAAGGCATGTCTCCAGTGACCCATGACATCCCACTGGGCTCTGTTTCTTGAAGTGCACAGTGCCAGTAGTGCCAAGCTGACAGTCATGCCTTTAGCACACGGGCCTTTGGAGAGCATTCAAGCCCTGAAATATAGCATGTATTTGACAAATATTTATTGAACTATGATTATGTATCAGTCATAGTGTTTGGAGCTACAGAAGCTAGAGACATGAACTAAAACTACTCATGGTCTACCAAGGAAGACAGTATACGGTAATGCAAAAAAAAGAAAAAATAAATTTCACATAACACACACACACACACACACACACACACACACACACAGCATTATATATTTAACGTAGCTTCAAACTTCACTGATAAATATTTTGTAGTTGCTCGCGTTGAATTTTCAGAGCCTAATTAAAGGCAAGGTAATTTAACTTTCATACTATAATACCTCCTTTGGTGAGTTTGGGGAACTTAGTAACCTTTATAACCCCAGCCATTAAAGATGCTATTTTAAGAGATTCATCAGGGAGTCTGTGTCTGCTTCTCTTGTCATAGGGCACCCCTACCTTCTCACAGTGGGGATTAATGTGTAATAATTTTCACCTTCCCCAGCCATTTCCTCTTAACCCACCATGTAATCAAATCCATTGGTTAAAACATCTGTTGAACATTCCAGGTACAGTAGTCCCTTGGTATATGAAGGGGATTGGATTAAGTAATCCTTGTGGATGCCATACCCTCCAAATGCTCAAGTACCTTATTTTAAAAAGTTTAGTATCTGTAGATGACGTGTGCACATCCTTCCAAATGTTTTAAACAATCTCCAGTTACTTCTGATACCTAATGCAATGCAAATGCTATGTAGGTATTACACAGTATTCTTTAGGAATAGGATAAGAAATAAAAATATTTACATGTTCTGTAAAGATGTACTTTATTGCTTGCATATTTTTTGATCTGTGTTTGGTTGAATTCACAGATATGGAACCTGTGGATACAGAAGACCCACTCTATGTGCTATCCTTCGCATTGGCACTGGATGCAATGGCATACACTAATCATTTTAATTTAGTTTTAAATAGTGAATAGTCTAAAACTATATTTATGAAATAATGCGTAACTATGTTTCCTTTTTTTTCAGAAAAGTACAAGTTTCTCTAACTATGTTTTAATTTTGGAGCTAACATTCAGCTTCCATTGCAACTTTATAGATATAATCTAGTAAAAAAAATAGATTGTAGCACTGAATTTGTAGACACCTTAGTATAGAAGTGAACTTTTCAAAACCTGATTTATTTTTGCCTTAATCTTGAACATTGTATCATAGGTACAGTTTGTCTCCCATCCATGTTATAACTTTCTCCATGGATATGTATCCAAGATTTTGTAAAATAATGCATCTTGTAAGTTTAGTGCTTTTGAATACAGAACAGTTGTGGGATTTAGGCATTTCATAAGAGTTTACATTGTTAAGAGGAGATGTTGGAGGCCTGCTATGCATGATGTGCTGATACTGGGAATTTAATTTGTCACATCAACTGTTACAACACTATCTAAAGGTATTATTGGCTTTTAAGCTATAATATTTGCACAAGTCATCCTGTCTATAAGTAACTGAACAGAAAGAGGAAAAAAGCAGAGTAAGTAATATTTGGTTGATGCTCAAAAAATAAAGATCTGTTCGGCCAAATAGAGGCAAAGAGTGTTTCAATGATAAGAAACCAGTTGTACAAAGACGTTGGCATGGCTAGTATGTTGGAAGAATTGCAAGCATTAATTTCTAGAACATGCCTAGTGATAAAGCTACTGAAGTGCTCACCTTGTTTTCCTAGCCTAGCACAAAGCATGTTTCCAGCCCACTGATTGCAGTAGCATTATAAGGCTATGTTAGTATGCTGCTTTTACTTCATGTGGGCACATGTGTGCCTATATATAGTCAGGTCTTTGTGCCCACTTGTTAGATTTCAGATGAACATATGTACACCTATTAATTATGTTAATCACATTTTATGTGAGCTGCTTTTGTGGAAAGCATCAGAACCTTTCATGAATTTGTTCCTGTGTAAGAACTGAGTATCAATGACTTTTTGACTCCAGTCTCCCCTACTGACACGTAAATGTGCCGAGTTAAAATACCTGCATAGTGGACAAGAAGGCAACGTGGGAATTTCCTGGCCCCCTTTCCTGCCAAATTGACAGGTTGCATTACAGCAGGTGCACAGCAAAGCTATTAAGAATGTATAGGTTGACAAAACACGTGTGATGTGACTGCAGGCATTTTATGTGAATGACATGTCCTGGCAAGCATTGGCCTCAAGAGATGATGCCTAGAGCTCTGGCATGCAAGGGCAATCTGTATGTGCACAAAAGCATTGCTGAGAAGGTGAGTGCCCCAGAAAAACATAACCTTGACTAGGAGTTTTTACATAAATGAAGTACTTTGCAATGCAGTTTATATTTTTGCCATTTAAATGTTTTACAATTGTCTATTCATATAAATAGATGCAATAGATATATGTCTTAGATACTGTGAGTTTTTGACTACTGAGCATCTCATTAAGATGCCAGAAAGACAGTAAGACTTGCTTTGTTAAAATTAATTATTGAAAAAAATAAAACCCAACACCATCCAACCCATTTTATGAACACATTTAGTATTCAGAATCAGTCTCTCTACTTGTAAGATGTCTGAGCTTTACATGTAACAAAATGAATTTGATAGATGTGACCATGAATTGGACATTAATTTTCAAGATGATCTAAAAGAAGGAATGAAAAAGTAGATTTTAAATAGTATAGAAAGTACTTGTTTACCATATATGCATACAAATATTTATGTAGAGATTTAGAAGAGATACAGACTTCCAGGAATCTCTTCATAGACCACAAGTTGATGGATGGAGAATTAGGAGTTTTATATTCATATATAGTTTTTAAGAGACAGTTTATAGATTTAATTAGATTTTTCAGAGCAATCCATAATCTCAACAACATTAAAGTGATTTCTAGAGTCCATTTCCAAAATTATGCAGTTCACTTCACATTATTATATATTCCTGTTAATATGTATTAATTTTTCCCCAGATAAACAAAAATATGTAGCATATACTAAGAAAAAATATTTTCCTGAATTTATTACTAAAAGAACTATAATTTTCAGTAAAAATATTGTATTAGGAAATAATTTTCAACATTTTAGTCAGCATAAAGGCAAGTTCAAATTAAAGAACTATAATTGCCAAGAAGGATTAAAGTAGATTGTCATTTGCCTATTTTTCATTCTACATGGATCATTAGAACTAAATGGAAAAGTGACATCCACATCTCTAGTATAGAAATAAATGCTTAGGAGAAATAAAAATACCTCTGTAGTGCTGATACTGATACTTTATTTTAAAAAAAATACTCCATAGCTCTAAATTTAAAAATCAAATAAAAGGAAAATCCTAGATTATTTTGGGAGAAGTAAAGTGCACATTTTAAGAATTGAACAAAATCCTAATATTTCAGCAGATTTATTTTCATTTATGTTGTTATATATTACAGTAATGCATAATTTAGAATTCACGTATTTTTGTAATCAGGTATTAATAGTACAAATAATTTTAGATTGTAGCAGAATAATATGTTGTGTACAAAAATACAAAAATAATCTTGTCTCTTCATTTTTGTTTGTGCAAACCTGGGATACATACCAAATGAATTGTGCAGTTTTATTCTTTGGCTCTATCAGAGCAAAACAATGAGATAGATGAGATTCATTAAACATTTTGGAGTAGTTGAAGTTTTTAATTTGTTTTATTTTTCTTTCAAATTTTTATTTTTTTCTTTCAAATTTTTAGTAGTTCATGTTTGTAGTACAAAATGATTACACTCCTCATGGGGAATTACATGTACATAATACATTGCAATTATTTTTACGTCCTTGGCCTTTCTCCATCTCTTGGTCCCCTTCCCGTTTAGAACAGGTCTATCTCTTTGTTTTCTATTATCCATCTTTTATTTTGCTCTTTAATCATTTTTTGGGGGGTTCTTAAATAAGAGAGACTATGCAATATTTAAATTTGTGTGTCTGATTTATTTCATTTAACATTATGGTCTCAAGGTGTATCCATTTTTCTACAAATGACTCAAATTTATTCCCCTTTATGGTAGAGTAGTATTCCATTGTGTATAAATAACATGTTTCCTTAATTCATTCATCTGTTGATGTACATTTTCACTCTTCAACTTGTTTGGTACGTTTCTTTCTTAAATTGTGTTTTTGTTTTTGTTTTTTTTAACTTGGTGACGGTGATTGAATTCAGGACTTTGTGGTTGCTAGGCGAGCACTCCAATCACTGAGCTAAATCCCAGCCCCTCTTTCTTAAATGTTAATCAACATTTAGCCTCTTTCTTCTCTGTCTCTCCTAATATATAACTTTCTTATAATGCTTGAGCATAAAATAATGTAATAAAATTCTCCACAATAAATTGTTATAAAATATTTGCAATGGCAGACTGTCTAGCCAAGTTGAAGGTGTATTATTTTGTGGTGTTACCTGTTCTGTGTTTTTGAAAAATGTTACATGGGTAACAACAGTAAACGTTGTTTTGTTTGTTTGTTTGTTTGTTTTTTGTGTGTGTGCCTGTGTGTGTGCTGGGAATCAAACTCAGAGCGTTGTGATTTTTAGGCAAGTGCTCTACCACTTGAGCTAAATCCTCAGCCCCCCCCTTATCAAATTTTCATCATTCACTTGGTCATACCTGAAATACCAAAGTCTGAACATTTTTATGCCTAAACTAATCCTATTGACTGTGCTAATGATTTATTACTTTCCATTGTAACACTGCATTTGAATAGACATTTTTGGTAAGATGACCTGAGGAAATTTTGGACAAGAAGGGTTTCTTGTGTGCTATCTTCACTTGGACTGCGATACCAAAATAAGAATCAATTGGGTGTTGCAAACAGTGAGCATTTACTGCTGCCAGCTCTAGAGGAATCCTCAGACACAGACCACCTGGAGGTTTTCTGGCTCAGTGATGGGCACCTTCTTGTTGTTTGTGTCCTCACGGGGAGAGAAAGCTGTGATCACTCTTTTTATAAGTGTACTGATCCCATTGTAGGTGTTCCAACTCCATGTCCTCGTCCAAACATAATTACCTCCCAAAGACCCCACCTCCAAATACTAGCTAACTAATTTACATGAACTCACCATGAGTAAATTATTGTTTGGCAAGTTGAAACTCAGATGAAAGATTTCCATATATATTAGTTGACACTTTTATTTTCAAATAATCCCCCGTCTCCCCTTTATTGGATCTAATAATTGGGAATTGGCCAAAATGTTGAATTATTGTCCTTTGAGAAAAATGTGTAGTTTAGGCAGCCAAACTTCTTAAAATTGTATGAGAGAACATATTACTCTGAAAAGTCAAAAATATTGACAATCACACAAGTTTTAATTCAGCTTTTTAAAGCATCTTAATTTTAGGTTTTATCTTTCTGGGATTGTTTCAGTTTACTTTGTGCCTAGTGTCAGTGATTGCTGTTTAATCTGGTTAAGGGAATACAATGGCTCTCTAGTTCCCTTGAAACTTTTCTTTTTGGCAGTTAGCTCAACATATGTTCTGTTGCTCTTTTCATTTTGTCTCTGTACACTGCAGCAAGGAAAGTTTAATTCTGATTTTTCTTTACCCCATGTCCTACTGTAACTCAGTGAAGACATCATATTTGATGTCTGACACCCTTTCTCATAATTAGTGTTCCTCAGAGGACATATGAGCAAGAAATGGCCGGTTGGATTAAAGAGGTATCATGTCACGATTTGTCATTCTTTGGAAAAGAATGCGTAAAGCAAAGAGAACCCAGTGTACCTATTCCGTGCTGTCTTATGGGGCTTTCAGAACCTCTGGTGTTTATATAAAATCTTTATTAATCTCTTCAATCTCAGTAAGTATACTTAAAGTTTTTATGCAGTTTTGAGTAAGATTTTCTAGCTTTTCCTCTATAGGACAAGCCAAAGTAGCTTTATTTGTTTCTCTATTTGTTTATAGGACTGTAAATAACCTTCCAGAACAAGAGTAGAGCTCTTGTGGTATTTTTTTTTTCTTACCCAGATACATGTCTCTCTATATTTACTGTTCTTTGTTAATGTGGCATAGAGAATAAGAAAGATAAGTCTATTTTATTAAAGAACACCTAGACTATAGACAGTTTTAATTGTGAAGATAAAGAAACCCAATTTTGCCTCGTTTTAATCTTGTCAAATATAGATTTCCTAGTTAATCCCCTTCATTGCAGATCTGCACAATACTGTCTTCCAGTCTGAAAGCTGAATCTCCTTGTTATTTTCAATGACCTTGTCTTTAACATGTATGCACTTAAATGACTTCTGGCTTCATAATGTAAATTTAAAACATTTTCACTATATTTGGTCTTTTTCCTCTTAAGGTAAATGCCTCAATCATAGTAATAAACTATAAATAATTTTATATTTATAACTTTTGAATTTCAATTATTATATTTTTATAAATCTAGTATTGTATTTTACATGATTGCTTGCTTCAAAAGAATTTTAAAATTTACATTTATAAATTCAAATGAATGAAAGATTATTCATAATTTTCTAAGCCTTACTTCTCAAATACTTCCCTGTTTTTCTTACCTCTCTTTGTGGTGAAACTCTTTATATAATCGTCTTTATTTATCTTCTTTTATTTTCTCTTAAGACCATTTTCCTCAGGCATTTGCTCCAGCCATTCATCAAAACTGCTGTTATCAAGGACGTTTTATTACCTTTATGCTCCTAAACCCATTAGCAAATTTTCAAACTTCATCCTGCTTGACCTGTGAGCAGCATTTGACAGTGTTAATCCTTCCTCCTTCTGGCCCTGGCCTTTAGGATACTGTGGTTTCTTGTTTTGCCCCTACCTTGCTGCTCACGCTTTGTCACTGTCCCTTATTATTTATACGCTTACACTGGCTGTCTTCATGCTGCAGTGCCCCAGGTTCAGTCCTTAGTCCTTATCTTTCTCTTCCATTCCTTCTTAGTGACCCATCCGCTCTATTTCATGAAGGCGAACTTCCCAGTTTTACTGGACTTTATTTATTTTTAAATTTTTATTTTTATTAGTATATGTTTGCAGTATACAGTGATTACATACATCGTGGAAAGATGGTGCATACACATAACACATCTTAATTCTTTATATGTCCCTTGCCCCTCCCTCCCTTCCTTTCTTCCTCCCTCATCTCTTGGTCCCTTTCTCCTTTGCAACTTAGAACCCTAGACTTAGATGGCCTGTTAAGGACTCACCATCATCTTCTGGACGTGTAATAAACATCTCTGACTATGCTGTACTTCTGACAATCTTCCCAAACCTGCTCTGGTGTTGCACAATTTAGTTGGAAGTAATTTTATTCTTCCAGTTTCTCAGGCTAAAAACAAAACAAAAATTCTCTTTTTCACAGCCTATATTTTACGATACTGTCTCTGCCTTCAGATGCATCCAGAATTTGACTACTTCCCACTGGGGCATGAACACTAACCTGATCTCTAGTGTCATCACCTCTTGTTTACGGTATCTCACTGGTCTTCCAACTGGTTACCTTTTTCAATCCTCGCTCTCCTTGGTGCTTATCTTCAGCCCAGCCACAGTGGCCATCCTAGACAGGCCTGTCATTCTCCTACTTTAGGGCTTTAAACTATCTCTTCCTTCTGCTTAGATTATTCTTCTTACAGGTATATACCCACTTGTTTTAACTCCTTCACCTTCTTGAAGTCTTTGCTCAAATTTTACTTTCTTCATTAATTTCTCAGTGCTGCTGTAACAAGTAGTACAAGTTGAGTGGCTTTAAACAACAAGAATGTGTTTTCTCACAGTTCTGGTCCCAAAAGTCTGAAGTCAAAGAGTTGGTAGTGTTGTTTCCTTATGGAAGCTCCAAATAAAAATCTGTTTAATGCCCTCTCCCCTAGATTCTGGTGGCTGCTGGAAATTTTAGTGTTTCTCAGTTTAGCTATATAACTGCAGCATTGGCCAGAGTCTTCCCATTATTTTCATCTCTACTGTGTCTCCACTCTCCCTGACTTTCTCTTTTAAGAGTGCCTGTCATTGGATCAAATGTCCAACCCAAATCTAGAATGATTTCATCTCAAAATCCTCTGAAAAGGATCCTATTTCCAAGTATGGTAAAAAAATATACGTCCCAGACAAACAGGTCTTTTGAAGTGGCCACCATTCAGCTCACATCATTAGGCTTATCCTAATTATTTATTTAAAATGACAGTCTCCATTCCTCAAGCTTTGTGTTACATCTATAATCCTTTTTTTTTTTTTTAAGTGATGCTGGGGATCAAACTCAGGGCCTTTTACTTGTTAGGCAAGTGCTCTACCACTGAGCTAAATCCCCAACCCCTACAATCCTTTATTGAAAATCTTTTGGATTTTGAACTCTTTGTGTTTTGGAATTTAGATTTTTTTTTTTTTTAATTTTAGGAGGGGTTTATGTGCATACCACAGATTACACTCTGACCCAATAGAGATCGGGCTTCATACCATTATCAAATACAGCGGTGTTTCTGTGTTATATGCACATTATGAGATAAATAAAGTAAATAAAATGCTTTACTTCAGATCAAATCAGGTTTGTTTGCCTGATGAGTTTCTGACAAACTTATGGGAAAAGTTTCAAGACCTATTTTTGTTAGTTTATTATTTACATCTTTGTTATATCTGTTTGTTTATTGTTTGTCTTTTTCTATTCAACTTTCAGTCCAGGAGGGCAGTGTTTGTTTTATTCTCCAATGTAATCCAACTCCCAGAATAGTCCTCGGTATTTCTCAGGTGTTTGGTTAATATTTGAACATCTACTGTTGTTCCTTACTTCAGAAATATTTTCTAGGAATTGAGGTCAGAGAAGAATATGTAGAGAGCAAGAGGTAGCAAAGATTTCAAAAAGAGATAAAAGACAAAGTGAAGTGTAATATATCTTATATCTTCTGCCTTATAGAATCTGATCTTATATCTCATTTCAGATATTCCAGATTTGAGGGAAGGCCTTTGATGAATGAGCTTTTATAAACTGAGTAATTAAGTTATTTGATCATGATCATTTGTGTTTATCTAGAATATTTTTACAGTGGTAGACTTTAGACATGAAAGTCAGATATTTTTTTTTCTTTTTTGCAAAGCTTTAATCTTTTGGGAATACTTTGGAAAAAGAACTGTTTTTGTCCTGTATTTAAGGTAATACAGAACACATGATATTCTATCAACAATTAAAGATAGTATTTGAATTTTCAAAACTTAAAACTTATCACTAACTTTCATCATCAGTGAACATTTCCCCTTAATTCTATATGGGTTCTTTAATAAAAATTTAAACCAGAAACACTGTGGAGAATATGCAAAATAGATTTAAGTTTAGATTTTCTTTCTTTCTGTTCTTTTCCTTTCCTTTGTTTCTTTTTTTGCTTTCTTCCTTTTTGTCTTTATCTTACATTTTCTCTTCCTTTATCTTTCTTTTTGCTAGCAGTATAGCAATAAAACAATTGTAAAAAAGCACTGAATAGTGAACTTGCTAGTAAGTATTTTGTATGTGAAATATATAACATAATGACCAAGAGAAAAACAATTGAGAATGACTCATGTTATGAATTTTTTTTTTTTTTTTTTTTTTACTGAAATAGCCATATCCTTCTGGTCCTGGACACAATGACTTGAAATACAAATACACATTTGAAAGCTGAATTCATTTATTCCCTATGTATATTGAAGACTATTTAAAGGAGTGAATATTCCTGGATGGTGTTTATCATAATCAAAATGAGTGCCAGAACTTTAACCCTTTGTTTCAAATGTCTCATTTGAGCTTTGCCTGGCATTGAGCTGTGTCCATCTACTTCTCCTTCATATTATTCTATTTCACTTGGGTCCTTTGGCCATGTCTTTATTTTATTTTATATTTTATTTTTATTTTTATTGGTGTACGTTTTCAGTACATAATACTTAACATTCATTGTGGGGAATTGGTGTATGTACATAACACATCTTAATTCCTTTTACCCCCCAACTCTTGGTCCCTTTCTCATTTGTGAAAAGCCCATGTCTTTAAAAAACATTATACTTCCTTTTTATCTTTTCTCGTGTGAGCAAACATAGAGACCACCAAGCAAATAAACAACACACCAACACACATACATTTTTGAGCTGTGCCTCCACTGTAGTATTAAATTATACCTCTGTCATCAATTAGTGCCAAAATTCTGATCCTCTAGCCTATATTAAGGACTTCCATTTTCTTGCCTGCTCTGCCTGAGCTCTCTGTAGCCTGATTTCCACTGCTATGTGCATTTTGCTGCTTCCCTGGAAAACAGCACTATTTGTCAAAACTAGAGATTTGTTTCAGACATCTTCCTTTTAGCTGCTCTATAGCACTGAGCACTATAAATATCTAATTAATTAAATGTGATTTGGAAGGTCTTAGTTAATCTTGTGGTCAGGTATGCACTTTTCCTCCGAAGAACTTCTACTAAACTATAAAGGCTTCATTTGTCTTTGTCATTTAGATAAATTCACTTATTACATGAATATAACCAAGCTAATTAGATATAAAAATTTGCTTTGAATTATACTTTAAGACATGGAACACTTTATGAGGAATTTGGTTGTCTTGATTAGTATTTCTTTAACATATTCAGTTCTAAGTGAGAACCCAGGCCTAGCTCTGCTATTTCTTGCTCAATTCGCTTGATCTCATTTTTTTGTAACTAAGTGTGGTAATCAGTCTTTCTCTTTGTATATTTTACTTCTTTGCCATAATCTTTGGCAAAGAAAAAATTGTTATTTTCTTTAGTACTACATTGACTTTCCTACCTAAACAAAAATTTTGGTGTACTTTCCCTTCATTTGTCAGAGTATTTTTAATTTTATTCATGTTTTCTTGTTTGTTAAATCAATTTTTATCATATTTGTATCTATTCTATTAAGAATTATTTTTATTTGCTTAAAGTTCTTCTATATATCCTCACAAGCCACAAGTACAAACAGGATCCTTCAAGCTTATTTTAAGAGGCATGAATCTCAAAGTCCTCCACCTCTTACTACCATCACTTTGGGGGTTATATTTTAACATATGAATATTGGGGAGTATAAACATTCAAGATTATAGCAGTGCTGTTATAAAAAGTACCTGCAGAGACTCTTGCACCCTCTTTTTAGCCTGTGAAGATACAGCACGAATTGGTCAGATTCTATTCCTGAAAAAGATCTGCACCTAAGTTGAGCATGAAACCAATAATCCTGGTTTCCTGACCTCAAACACCTAGTATTCAGAGCTGGGAGAAACTGTTTATAAGCCACCCAGGCAGTGTAACTTTGCTACAGAGACCCAAACTGACTATGATGTTGAATGATTTCATTTTGTCCATCAAGACTCTTACTTATTGGCTGGATTATAAAATTATGGTAGGATATTCTTCCTTTTATGGACTAGGATGATTATAAGCTATATTTTAGCTCACATTTTATATAACTAAATTTATGTCATCTGAATTTAAATTATCATATGGAATAATAATCAAACTAATAGCTGAAGATCTAGTTATAAGCTAGACTGAGAAAATTATAGAATCAAAAAGAGTATAAAGATAAATAGAAACTTGCTTACTTACTATCATATTAGAGATATGGGTTCAGTTCAAATAGCTGACTTTCTCTTCAAAGTTGATCAAATACTTTACATCTTCTTCCAAAGCTAAGAATGTGATCCTCAGAGTAAGTACAGCATCTGAGACATCTGAAGCAGTGACCCCTGTTATTTGGGGGTGTCTATTTTATTGAGCTTTCCAACCTTGATCTGTGAGCATTTATATTCTATGCTCATGTTCTTTTGTCCAGCAGCAACAAGCGTAAATATGTAATTATATGGTTTATTTTGTTGGTAATAGATTTCAAAATACTTTATTATTATGGTGCTGTTGGGATTGTGTTTACCACATCTACATAAACGTATACATTGAGTCAAATTATTTGCTTGGTTAACTAAAAAACACAAGTTCTTATGGTGTTGTCAGTTTCAAAATGTTGCATGACAATAAAACTATTTGATTCCCTTTGTTCAGAACTGAACCTCAGAAACTTTGTGATTGTTTCCTCTACTGGTAGTACTATTAGGAACAACTTCTACAGGTGTCACTAAGTATATCCTGCATACCATGCATGTCACTACATCATTTTTAAACATGTTTTGTAATGTTCATAGTAGCTTTTGGCTTAGTCAATACTTTTGTTAAGTTCCAAAGTATTCTTTCCCTTTGCCTAAGCTTCTGTCTTTACCAATATACATAAAACCAAATTTTTACCTTTAGAAATATTCAAGGTGTTTGTATTTAAAAGTTAGCATTTCTCTTTTTTTTGTCACTTGGTTATACTTTAAATTTTTTTAGTCTGTTGAACAATACAATTGTTTATCACATGTATTATTTTATAATCTCTTTCAAGTGCTTCTCTTTTGTTCTTTAGGTTTTCAAATAAAGACAGGCAAAAGCATATGGAGGTACATCTAATTTCCTTTGGCCATGGCATTCTACCATGCCTTTAGTTTCTGGTCTCTTCTGCTGGTCAGCATTGCTGTTATTTTCCAGCTCCACTGTCCGCCCTCTGTGTGCCCTTATTTCTCTCCTTCTTTGTGCTTACCTCTCTGCTTTTAGGAACAAAAGGGCAACTCTAAAATCAGATTGAACTTTGAGAGCCAGAAAACACAGAGTATTTCATCTTACAATCCAGGCACTATAGCATTGATAATTGACAAGACATGACTAATTTTCCTTGAATTTCCATGAAAGAAAAAAAGAAAGTTGCTTGAAATTCAATTGATTTTTTAAAATTGTTTCTTTATATCTTCCTCCTTTTTACCTGTGTACAACTAAGATCAATATCTGTGTGTCCTGTGAGAATGCTTAGATGAGAATGTTTGGTAAAGCGATATTCTTCTTAATGCTAAAGCAACTGTGAAATAAGTTTATTTGAGTTTATGGCAAATGGGAAAGCAAGTGTCCATGGGGACTGGCAGCTTAATCGTCTTGAAAAGAGGTAAATACATATAGAGGTTACTATAACATTGCAGATGAGCTGTGCATCATGAGTGTCTTTGAGATCTTATAACTATCCTCACTCTCTGGAACATTGTCTCTTACCACTATAACAATGACTGTAACATTCTCTTGTAATATGTTTCCCAGTGAAACTGAATATAAATAGCAAAGAGAATAATTTTTCTTTTGCATATTTGAAACTATAGTACATTTAGAATTATGATGATCAGGGTAAATTTGAAATGGAGACTCTCATACAACTCAGTTATTGAGTAGTAAGGAGCTGATGAGCCTCTATTATATGTGCAGAACTGTACTCCAGGGTATACAGAAATAAACAGGACACTCTTATCCTGGATGCCTGCAAAACTAGTCTCAGAAACACATAGATGACATTGGCAAAAAGGCTCTGTGAGAAAGAAATATTTTGATGGGAGAAGCTGAAAATGTAACCACTGCAGTAAATATTTAAAAGCAGAAACACATGGCACTCTATGTGGGAAACATGGAAAAATGTGTAAGAATGAATATATGGTGTGAATGAAGTCAGAGAAATGTGAAAGGTAGTGTGTTTGAGGGGATGATGGATAACTCTTTGGGAAATGAACCTAACTTGCCTGGAGAGAAATGGCTAAGGAAAAAAACAAAACAAAGTTGTAAAATCTTTATATGCCACCAAGTCAGTGAGAGTATACATAATCTCAGAGAGTGTTTGTTTACATACCATTGGGCAGGTTATACCTGGTTATATGTTAATTAACTCGCGTTTTATCCTGGACCTGTAAACATGAGATAGGAGAATCATACAAAGATTAATATCTTTAGATGCAGAAGGAATCACCTGCGGAATTTAGATATTCAAAAGTATTTGGTGGTCCTTACTTCATTAATACTCTCTCCTGGATATAAAAAGATATAAATAAAGTATATATTTTTTTCTTTTACCATAGGTAAATGTCAGTATTTAACTCCTGGAGAAATGCTACTTAAGAGAAACTAGAAATACTATAAATGAATCTCCTGATACCATCAAGTGGAGTTTTATCCAGTAATACAAATAATGCAAATGATTCAATATAACTATTATTAAATAACAGGTTAATAATATAGTATTCTACTAGATGAGAATTTACTAATATTAATAATATCCCTAATATTCCTAACTCAGCTGTGTAGCCTCAAAATAAAAATTTACAAAGGGCTGGGGATGTAGCTCAGTGCAAAGGCCCAAGGTTTAATATCCAGTACTGCAAAAAAATAGACAACAAACAAATAATAAAACATTTTTAGAAAGAACTCATGAGGAAGAATATATATGAGGGTATAGGAGTAAAAATGTGAATAAAATCCTGCTGTTTAATAGATGGTAAATATAATAAGGGAGATACTAGAGAAATATATCTAGAATTTTCAAGGAGATACTGTGAACTTGAAAGCCATTCACATATTCATTGTTAATTAGTTGGACTTGTAAATACTGTGGTCAACTCTTTCAAGTTTGTTATTCTTACTGTTGGTATCCTGGCAGATAAAGTATTCCCAGAAGAGGGAACTGCAGTCAGTTTATCCAAATGGGTCAATTCATCTAATTTAGAGTAGGAAAAGTTTGAAAAAATTACCAAGTATTATCCCACAAACAAGGAGATTGGAGGGCAGTGGGACAGGATGGGGAATCATTTCTAAGGAAGAAAGGAATACTCTTATCTCTATATTACTGTGGGTGTCAAAACTCAGACTGACAAAATTAGAAGTGGACAGATTTATACTTAATATGAAGAAGATATTCTAATTGTTCAACTCTCATAAAAATAAGGCATTATACTCATAAGGTAAATGTTGTAGGATGTGTAAACTGTAAAGGGATGCGTAAATGTGTCCGCTGTGAAGTCTAAGGAGTTGTTGTGGGTACTTCCGAATTTATGTAGTTCCATATGGTAGATATTTATAACATTTTTAGTGTATGTGCTGCCAAAGTGAGCACTATAACATTTTATTTCACAGCCATCAGCATCGATGATTGATTGTTTTCTTAAATGTCTTTAAAAATCTGAAAGTAATAAGAAGACCTAATAATCTGTAGTGTTTTAAAGTTTTGAAAATATGTACATCATCTCACTTAAAATGTCTTCCGAAATTAATTTTAGTTTTTACCTCCAAACTTTCACTTATATCTACCAGTTTACCTATTTAAAACTTTACCAAAGTTTGAGATGAAAATACAATGTTTAAGTTTTTGCTTTGATTTTGCATCTTGCTTAGCTGTTGACCAATATTCTTGTCCTAGAATATAGTCAAAGTCCTTTTAAAATATTCTTTTGGTGATTTATGGAATCATTTTAGACAAGAACTCTTGAAAATGATTCATATACACATGAATTTTATGTCTATTTATCAATCAATCTATATGAAACAATATACATCTATTTACTAGTATTTTGGGCCCATTAATTAGATTCCCACATATCTTGACTTCCTTGCGTTAATAAAATTCAAATTGAAGCTTTTTTTTTATCAGTTTCATAATAATAGTCAAGAAAATTATAAAGCCGTGTGAGTGAAAAATTCTTCTGGATCCTTCCTCCCATCAGCACTGCTGGGTGTCATGTACTGTAGAAATGTTTTCAACTGCAAATTACTGAAAGAATATTGATATGATTTATATAAATTCATTGTCTTCCACTCCACTTCTTGTGTTCTTTGTGTTCTTCTCCTCTTTCTTTCCTTTTCCTTATAATGTCTGGGGGTAAGTGATAGATAGATGGCAATTAAAGTTGCTTGTTTTATTTTTTTGTTTATTTGTTTGTTTGTTTTGTAATTCTCTTGGCCTTTCACTCATAGTGATGATGCCTGCCACAGGTTCAAAAATCAAGAGCATATTATAGGAACATCTTTTTACTTCATGAGAAAAGTCACCTGATAGAGGCTGAGTGTCACTTCCCTTCCCCCACCAATTTATTTGTTGACACGTAATCCCCAATCCATTGGTGTTTACAGATGAAGCCTTTGCAAATTGAGTCATAAAGAATTAGTGTCCCTATAAAAGAAGCCCTGAGCTTGCTTATGCCTCCCTCCATGTAAGAACGTGGTTATCATTGGTCTTCACAGCCCGAAAGTTTACCCTCACAATACAGTGGATCTGCGGAGCTTTGCTGTTACACTCTGCAGCCTCCAAACTGTGACCGATAAATTATTGGTTATAAAATACTGAGTCATAGCATTTTGCTATAGCAACCTGAAAAAATTAAAACAATGCCAACTATTGAATGTTTATGTGTCATTGGCCAGAACTATGGCAGATGACCAAATCAGTTTGCTAATGCTTTAGCTGACTTCACCCTTACAGTGAAGACTCAGAATGGAACATGGTCTGGAAATGGGTGTTGGATGAATGAACCAACAATATCAGTTAGTCCTACTTTTTGCTCTCTAATATTTTCTGACTCACTGTAAACGTTTTAACCTAATTTTCTTCGATACAACTCCTTCTTTTTGAAAACTAAGCTATGCAGTTACAATATTAAATCTAAATCTAAATATGAATATTTTCAGAATAAGTACAACGATTTGAATAGCGTACAGTTCACTGATGAGATCAGAAGTCATAGGTACATTCCAAAATCACTACTATTTGGAAGGGCACAGTGCTTCCTGGACATCAGGAAACTAAATCTGAGAGAAAATTTAGGTAACCCAGGAACAGGATATATTCCTGACAAATGGAAAGTCTGTCTAACTTAGTATTTTGGCATTCTAGGATTTGGAATTGTCTAATATGCAGGTAAATACCAAAGTCTACCTATTCCCTGTATAGGCAAACACTTTTACATACTACTAACAATTCTAAGAGCTTTTTTTGACTAATTGTAGAGAAGCCCTACTAATGCCAAAGCATTAATAACATACCAATCATCTACTGTATATTGTAAAGGTAATAGGTTTTAAATATTTATGTGGGAGAAAATGTTGCATGCTTTCTCTGTGAGAGACCAGAAAACACAAGTGTCATTTCTTTTTGAAAGGGAAAGAGCTTCCTATTTCTGTTATGTTAACATCTGTAGCTGCCATTACTTTTATTTTGTTATTCCCATACTCTTTATAGCTTAAGGCAATAATTCTCTCAATTTATTCAAAAGAGTTGTATCACTAGTTTGCTGCTCTTTATATTTTCATGAGTTTTGGCAAAGCTGTTTTAATTATTAAGCATTTTTTCCTGCGTTATGTGGTATAAAGGTAGTTTCAGCTTTAAATCATCTAATACCGGGTAAGCCATAAATACAACATTAAAACTTTTGTCCCTTTTTCTTATGGGACTGCTGTGGATATTTCTGAGGCTTTCATTAAAATCATTCTTTTGCAGTTTTCTTATTTTATAATGACAAACTTTGGAAGTAGTCCATCAGTAATTCTTTATGTGTCTGATAGCTATAAATCACAATTATTGTTGTCCCCAATTCACCGTATTTTTAGTTCTCATTCATCCACAAAGCCATGTTATGTTTCTCAAATCATAAAGATTTATATAGCTGACAACACTAATATTCAGTGGTTATCTATACACTATATCATTGAATTTAGTATTTGAATGCTGGGTGATACAGTCTATAGAACAACCAAGCAATTACTCATCATTTACCTGGAATAGAGTTTGTTTAAGGGTATCATTTTTGTGGCTATTCCTACTCCTTAAAACTTATACTTAAGTAAAACCTTGATCAGTTTGAGAATAAATTTTATAATTTCTGTATTTTCCATGGCATATACATGAAGTTAATTTGCATCAGTATATTGAAATGGTAACTTGTATTAAAGACTTGTTTACCCTTGTTTGTGGGTAAATCTCAGAAGACACAAAATACTATCAGCACTATGGCAATAAAAACTTTAAAAATAAAGACAGGTGAAACTCAGATGTGTTATTCTGTTACTCCCGTTTAACTCTTTCATCATTTAAAAAAGCAAAACATGTTTATCTTAGTCTTCCACATTCCAATCTTTTGTTTTACTGACACTATTAGTGAGAAGCATATGAAGTTGACTGAGGTGCCTGAGATAGAGATAGGCTGAGTCTCCAATGTAATATATGCCAAAAATGCAGAAGGAGTATTTGACTCTTGAGAGCGAACAACTAAGGAATTGTGGTTTCTGGGTCCAATGCATCAGAATTATCTGCAGCATTTATTATAAGGTCAAAAAAAAAAAAAACTATGCCCATCACTCAGAGATTTGATGTAATATAACTGATGCATACCTGGATATTTATTTTCTGTACACAAAGGTAGTCTATTCTAAAGCACCCTAAGTTTTGAAAATCTCTGATATATTTTTTGTCCATTTTTTCTGGATTCTTTATCATATTAAATACCTAGTTTATTACTCAGAATACATGACACTGAAGGACACTTCTCAACATTTTACAACTGTTCAGGAAATTGTGCATTGCTCAATGTCCATCTAAAAACATATGGAAAAATTTTGGATCTATTAATGAAACAGGAGAGGTTTTCTTAAAGAATGAGTTCATCATTTTTTCATGTAATAGGAACCATATGGTGTGTGTCTTTATCTCTTTTTGCTTTGACTGTATGGAGTGGTTAATCAACTTCTGAGATGGTCTGTAGGGTACCCTGACTCTTGGTATTCATTCTCTTTCCTAATGCTACTTCCTTGAGTGTGGGCTGGACTAACTGACTTGCCTCTAATAGAATAAATAATGAGTAATGGAATGTCTCTGCTATTAGTTTATAAAAAGATGGGTTTACATTTTGGGTGGTCTGACTTGCTCCGTGGGAATTCAAATGCCCTGTAGTAAACTGCACTGAAGAGAGCCCTAAATGGCCAGGAATTAAGGAAGACTTCTGTTCGACAACTAGTGGAGACCTATGATTCTCATTCCAACAACCTGCAAAGAACTGAATCTTACCAACAAGCATGTGCATGAGCTTAGAGGTTAGAATCAACTCCAGTCACTAAGACTGCAGCTCCCAGCAATACCCTGATTGGAAACATGAGAGACCTAGACTCAGAAGCCCCTATAAACCATACCTTGATTCTGGGCCTGCAGAAAGTTTTAGGAATGTTTTAGAGTAATTTTTATGTAACGATGAATAACAATACAGAAACTAAGAGCTTCAGTAATTACCTCACATCCAATTCTAGTATCATAATTGGTTTGTTTTCTATGTGAACTGAAATCTTTCTTTTTAGGTAACTTTGAGTTATCACCAGTGTGGTATGTTAAATTGCTTAATTTTTTTTCAATGAGAGTGTTGGTAAAGTTAAAAAATATTCACATGCACACACATAACACTTTGGTAAGTCAGCCTTCATGTAGATAATTTCTATTATTTAATCTGTGTCATAAGTGCAAACTCAGTTACATTTGATCTGAGAATTCATCATTTTTTTTTCAGCAAAATCACCTTTCTAGTATTACTTAAAACCATATCATTATAGAATACAAACACTAGAATGGTTTTTAAATATTCTGAAAATCATGATGTGTTTTGTAGAAGAGTAAGCTTAGGTCTTAAAAAAATGTGAAGCATTTTACCCAAGGTGAAATGACTGCTTGAACCGAGTGAGATCTGGTGACGTTTTCTTGGGGTACCTTTGATTCTTTGACTGTGAAGTCATTGATGGTGAGAGGAGGTGGTGAGAAGACAAATGAGATATACCTTGCCTGGGGTTTGAACATGGTTATGTGTAACTGCCAAAAAGAGATAGCCCATTTGTACAAATATTTTAAAAGTGTTTGTAAATTTTCCATAGTTCATTATACTATAAAGACATGTTATGAAAATATCGAACTTTACATACTACAAAGCCCAAGTTGCATGAGAAATAATATCAAGAATCAACAAATGAGATTACAGCAAGTTAAAAAGCTTCTGCACAACAAAGGAAACCACCAGTAGAGTGAAGAGTCAACCTACAGATTGGAAGAAAATTTTACCAGCTACTCCTCAGACAGAGGACTGATATGCAGAGTATGTAAAGAACAACAACAAAAATAGACTCCTTAAATTTAAAGACTCGATTAAAAATCGGTGTCTGAAATGAATAGACACTTTCCAGATGAAGAAATACAAACATCCAATAAGTACATGAACCAGTGTTCAACATCACTGGCCATTCAAGAAATGCAAATGAAAACGACACTGAGATTCCATCTCACTCTAGAAAGAATGGCTATTATCAATAAATCAACCAATAACAAATGCTGACCGGTGCTGTAGGGAAAAGAGAACCCTTCTTCATTGTTGGTGGGACTGTAAACTGATACAACTACTGTGTAAATCAGTATGGAGATTCCTCAAAAACCTAAAAATAGCCAGGCATGGTGGAACATGCCTGTAATCCCTGGGAGGCTGAGGCAGGAGGATTGCTCTGAGTTTGAGGACAGCCTGGGCTGCACAATGTGTTCAAGACCAGCTTGAATTATAGAGTGAGACCTTGTCTCAAAAAAACCAAACCAAACCAAACAAACAAAACCCTAAGATTAGAAATTCCGTTTGACCCAGCTATTCTCCTAGGTCTTTTCTCAAAAGCATTAAAGTCTGTTTTTCAGTTTGTATATATGATATTTAAATTTTATTAAGGTCTAATAAATGAACAAGTCTGATGTTGGAAAAATAAAAGGGAGGGAAGAGAAGGGGAAAAAAAGAATTGTCCTGTGTTATGTACATGTACCATAGTAAATGTAATCATTGTGTCCTACAAACACGTACTAATGCTGAGATTTACAAAGTACAAGACTATCTTCCTGAGAAGGTAATCTTAACCTGTGAATATTCTCACTACTGAACAATAGTTCAGTCTCTACTATCTGCCTTTTCTAGACTCACATATAAAAAGTTACTGTGCGACCAGTCTTCAGAAGCAAAACTTTAATTAATAGCATGAAAAGGGACTCATTTTGGATCTGTTATATAGAAAATACTTTGGATTTATTTTTAAGTAAATGAAATAGAAGGATAATTGAGCAGAGACAGTAAAGTTCCATGCATAAAGAGCCAGGTCTTTAACAGCTGGCTCACTGTGAAACTCAAGAAAAATGTTTTATGTCACAGTATTGTTTTGAATGAATATTTAATGATATAGAGTGTAAGAGAATATTTTAAAAGTATCAAGTGCTTCCCAGAATTAGATAATATATTTCTTTTTTACCTCATCTTTTTTTTAAAAGAAAAAAAGATTGGTTTGTTTCAGACTGAAATAAAATAATTTCTTTTGTTTTCCATTTTATGCAAAAATGTACGTCTCTTTTGCTACGTTTTTGTAAGTGCATGGAATATTCTGGGATATCTGGCTGGCTGTACTTGGACGTAAAGTTAGTACATAAATAAATGCCACAGAGTTAGGATTTGCTTTCCTATCACCATGCACCAGTGAAGGTATTACCCTCATCTTCTATTTAAATAACTCCACCATCTTTTCACACTCTGAGCCCTAAATTAAATCAAAATAGTTTTAGGGCTCATGGATAAGATAAGTCACTATGGAGAAGTGGAACAAAAGAAATGAAGCACACCAGATGGAGAGATCAGACTAGCCAGCATCTTTAAAATGTCAGTGCTGTATAAAATGGTTTTATAAGCTATCAATCCATCACACCTCCATAAGCAGGCTGGTGACTACAGAAATTAGTCCCTTGTTAATAAGCCTTAGAAAATTATTGTCAGAGTGGGTTGTATTTAAGGTTATTTATACAAGTATGTCTAAGGCAGAAAAAAGAGATGGAAGAATAATTTCCAGTGATAGCTACTACAAATACAACCTCTTATTTTCTTTAATTCTAAGATCTGAAGTTAAATAAAATTTAATCTACTCACTAAAACAGGCAAGATTTAATCCTGGCTTTCTGAAGGGTTTTTGTTTGCTTGTTTTAAACTTGTTTTGTTGGTTTCTTTGAAACAAATTTAAATATTGAAGATGAAGAGGTCATGCATCTCTCTTTTAATTATGACAACCAAATCATAATCCTATGGCAGTACGCACTTTAAAAAAAATAAAAATATAAAACAAAGGTTGTGATTTTTTTAGAAAAGCGGAGTCTCAAAAAGAAACAACAATAGCAATCTTTACAGTATTAGAAAAGTTCTTTAGAAAAGCATATAATAAAAAGATTTTTTTAAATAGAGGTGTATCTTTAGTTTATCCAATTCAAAAAAGTCTGCTTAACTTTGTAGCTATTCCATCATAACTGAATATATACAGAACAATATTAGCGTTAGTTCACATCTATAGAGCACTGTCTATGTAGCAGGGATTGATGCAAATTGTGGCCATATATTTAACTTTTAAAATAGTAATTTGATGGGGTTGGGGATTTAGCTCAAGTGGTAGAGCACTGCCAGCAAGCACAAGGCCCTGAGTTTGATCCCCAGCATCCCCCATGCTCCCAAGAATAGTCCTTTGAGATAGATAATGGAAATATTCGTACAAGGCAATTATGTTAAACAACTTGTATAAATAAATACTTCCTTTAGCACTTCATCCATCCCCATAGAAATTTTTAATACCGTTGAAGTATGTAATCTATTGATTGTGTTATGGTTTGGAACTCAGATTATGGGTCATTTACTTGATTTCAAATACTGACTCTGTCACTTTTAGTTTGTAAAACTTTAGATAAATTTATATCTCTCTGCTTTTCAGTTTTATCATGGAAAACATGAAAATCAGAAAAGGATTCTTTTGAGGATTAAATGAAATAGCACATACAAAACAGACGGGAACAGAACCTAGCACATAGTATGAACACAATAAATACCAGCAGTGTTATTATTTTGGTCAGCAAAATTCACAGGGAAGAAATGCACATTTAATATTCTAAACTGATCAGGGTAATAGAAAAGTTTTTAAAAGTACACTTTCTGGGGCTGGGGATTTAGCTCAGTGATTAGAATGTTTGCCTTGCAAGCACAAGGCCCTGAGTTCGATCCCCAGCACCACAAAAACAAAACAAACAAACAAAAAGTACACTTTCTGCTTTTAAATATCATATAAAATTTTTTTTAAAAATCATATAATTCAGAAATACATGCATACTAAATCATAGTTAGAAAACTTTATCTGTTTCAGTAGTTGAAATAAAGTAGTACATTTTAATTAACTAGACTAATCAAGGAAGATTTTGATCATAATATAGATTTTTTTAGAGGTTGGTTTTAAGATTAACTTTATTTTCTTACCTTATATAAAAATATTTACCCCAAAATTTAAGAACAAAAACGTATTGAGATTAAATTAAAAATTACCCATAAATTACTAACTCAGATTTTTAAAAAATCTATTAACATTTTGACATATTATCATATTATCTTGGCATATTATCTTATGGTCTTGGCATAACTTTATACCTTTTCAAATCATATTGCATCATTTTATACAAAATGTGCTATAATTTTTTCCACTCACCATTACTTCACAAAATTTTCTAGTTTGTTAAATGAGTCTTAGAAGCAAGTTAAAGAGAAAGCGTTCCTTGACTTTGGAACAGGGGTCTGTAGAGATCGGCAGTAAAGATAAGAAAGTAGCCAGTGAGTTTTGTTCAGTGAAAGATGAGATAGTTTTTAATTTAAAAATAGCAGGAAATAAAACTTCACAGATGAAGATAGGAGTGAATATATAGACCTGTGGTCCAGGCAAGATGAAACTCTGTGTAGTGGAAAAAGGAATGGAGAGTGAGAAGACTCAGTTTAGAACATATTAACAATATTGTTTGCTTCAAAAATATTTAGCAGTTCAGTAATGTCAAATTTGCTATTTAACAGCCACTTCTCTTTTGATCCGTGGCTTGACCCTTCCTTTGCCTTCATTTTTATTCATCTCTGAAATGAGGCATTCGAAAGAGGGGTCCAGAACCAACAGTATACGAATCTGAGCAAGATCCTCACCTGGGCTACTTTGCAGCACAAAGGAGGCGGGCACTTCTCAGAAGTACAATGGCCAATAAATGCATGAATAATGTTCAACATCACTGACCATTAGAAAAATGCGAATTAAAACAACACTGTGATCCCATCCTGAAAGAATGATGCTTTAATGAAGAAATCAAATAATAACAAATGCTGGCAAGGCTTTAGGGAAAAGGGACACTTGCACAGTGTTGGTGAGAATGTAAACTATTACAAGCACTATGGAAATCAGCATGGAAATTCCTCAATTACTAAATATAGAAATTCCATTTGATCCAATATTCCTCTTCTATGTATCTTCCCAAAAGAGTTAAAGACATCATATTACAGTGACACATGCATACTTGTCTTTGTAGCAGCAGAATTAATGGTAGCTAAATCTTAGGAGTGACCAATATATGCATCAACAGATGAATAAAGAAAATGTTTTTCATATACACTGGTGTACTACTCTGCCATAAAGAAAGATAAACAAGTCATTTTTAGGAACACTGATGCACGTTGAGAGCATAATGTCAAGTAAAATAAATCAAACACATAAAGTTAAATATCACATTGTTTCTTTTATATGAGAAACTCGAAAAATAAATAAAGAGCAAAGTAAAAGATGGATAATAGGAAATCTCAAGGTAGACATTTTGCATATGGGAAGGTGACCACAATGGAGGAAAGGTAGAGAGAAGGGAGGGGAAGGGTGCAGAAAAAGGATTAAGATATGTTATGTACATGTACCACCTGCCCACAAGGAATGTAATAATTATGTACTCCTAGCACTTACTAATAAAAAATAAAAATTGAAAAAAAATAGGAGGGAGAGTACATGAGTGCATTCTCAAAACAAGGGAACCGCTGAAATAGGTGCTGTGCAGGTCGCACAGTACTTACATCCTGTTCACCTGAGTGTTCTCAGGGGCTGCTCTACCACCCGGCCCACACCATGTGCTCCATAGAGTGAGTTGTAAATAAGTGCAGAGCAAGTGACGTTGCCCTAAAAATCGTTTTTAAAGACATGAACATGTTTTCTGAAGTAAATCTAGTAGTTGTTGGTTTTTGTGGCCTGGCATATATTTTTACCTTTTCCTTGAAACCGGCAATAGAACACATGAACCCTTCCACTCAGCTCTTGCTAAGCATGTTGTCCAGTTGTTTAGACATATTGACTGTTCCATTAAGTAAGAACAGAGCACAAGCAATCAGAGACCTTTGTGTAATTTAATTTGAGGGAAGAGGAAAGATTTGGATTTATGAGTAAAATAAAATAGCAGGAACAGAAACAAAACTGCATCTAGTATATGAAGCAGCGGCACTGAAGACTGTCATTGGGAAGGGGATAGAAGTGATCTCTGAGGTGCCTGGTAAGATTGCCCCCGCTCACTTCCTGGAGAAAGGTCCCAGGCTGTGATGGTGCCGAGGGAAACCCAGGCAGAACAAGGCCATCTCAGCATCCGGAAGGGTGCTGGGAGTTAGGAAAAGCCAAAGTCGCTAGATTTTATGTTCCTTTTTATTGTTAAGCTACTTCAATTTTGGTTTCAGTTACTTTTCAAGGAAAATAAATCTTGTATTTCTCTTTCCTGCTCATTTCCCTTATTCCTGAGTTCCTCTTTTAAGCCAGTCACTCCTTAGGCATCGGTGAAGTCACATGCTAACGTCTGGCAGGTGCCCTTTACGAGGTTGCCTCCAGTGTGTGTGCTGTAAGAGCTGCAGCCTTGAGAGATTTTCGAATTAAACTGTTAAAATGTGTTTTTAACTTAGTACTTTCTGAAAAATCTATTCTCGTGCAGACAGGTTTACAGCTATTTTCCATTAGGGCTGGAAATTGACTTTTTAGCCACTGACACTTGACAGGATGTTTATTTTCCCGTTATAACAATTGCCAATTGTCCACCGATTTCTCTTCTTACAGAAATAATGAAGGTCAGCTGTGATGAACTACACCTGTAGCCCCTCTCTAACGGTTTCTTTATACTCATATTTGAAATTGGAAATTCTCTCCTTTCTCATAAAAGAAAAAAAAATGAAGACACTCAGTGTAAAGGCTATTGGGATAAGACAGCCAGAAGATATGAGTGTTTGCATGTTATTCTCAACCTGACTACTAAAGCCATCACCTAAGAAGGATGGAATGTCAGCTTGGATACACTTTTTTTATTATTATTTCGAAAATGCTCTGCAGGCTCAAGATAAAATGTAGCATTGCAGTTGCTAAGGTAACTGTTTTATTTTTCTTTCTTAGGAATGGGAGAACAAATCAGGTGAAGGAAACTTCTGTAAATTGTCAATATATATAGCCCCTAAGGTCGTAATAGCTAAATGCTTTATTGGAATGCACAGTAACCAATACAGCATGTGTGGCAAGTCACCCAAAGAAGTTTTTGCTGTCATTCTGATTTATTTCTTGAGCAATTTAATGCAAATGGTATATCGTATTCACTCCTCCTCCTTTTTAAAGCTTTGGCAGTCTTTTTTTACTCTTGTTAATTTTATCCAATTTAATGACTGTTAGTATTCCTAAGAATGAAGCCCAGCATAGAAAATTTTTAGATATAATAAAATAAGACAAGGTTAATTGTTGGCGATGGTCTGCTTTAAGATCAGCACAAATTTAGAATTTTATATTGATATTTTTCCACTGCTGTTATTCCCTGGGGCTTCCTTGTGGCCAGGCTTCATTAATCTCTCATCACTTTGCTGGCAGGATTATTTATGAAAATAATTGAAGTTAGAAACTAATGGTTTGAACATGATAAACCAGTCCTTGTATTTCTTTTCAATATCCCAATTTATTTGAAATTTAAACACACTGATACCTATGCTAAATCATGGTTTTTAAGATGCACATTTTCCCACATTTTAAAATTCTTATAATTAGAATGCACCTTCCAACTGATTGCACATTACAGTTGCCATTTGTGACTTTGTATTTTAAAATGTAATGGATGTTATTATCAATGGTATAGACAGAGTATTATGACTATTTGGTATGAAAAAAATTCTGCTAGAACTTTCCCTATAAATCTTTGCTAAGCTGTCAACCAGTGCACTACCAACTTTCTAAAAGCTTCTTTAATGAAATTATGTCCAAGCTATTGTAGAAGTGTTGACATAAATATTGTCACTTTCAAGAATTCTTGAGGCTAATTCCAGTATCAAAAGGTGATCCCTCCCAATCTGCCTATGAAAGCAATGCTTCTAGACAGTTAACAAAACAGTTCATTCTCAATATACTGTGGAGAAAGGTACATGTTTACAATTTGTCATTGCTACTGGCATGGCCACATGAGTGGACATCAGATTAGAATAGCACACACTCACAGGATGCCTGGCCTGGACTGAAGTTCCAAGTTGCGGTGGGCTTTTGGGCCAGCTGTGTCCAAATCAAGCCACTGCCTAACCACTCACTGCATTTACCTGGCAATTCAGTTCACTTCTCTCAAACTTGATTTCTCATCTGATAATAGGGATAAATAATTGTTATATTGATTTGGTTATTGTTTGAAAATTAAATGAAATACATTACACAATAACTGGTATGCAGTATATTCTTTTCCTTTCTTCACTTTTTCTACATCTGTCAATCAAGTTAATTTTTCTTAGGCACCAAATTATAAAAACAGTTTTGTTTCTCAATTTTAAATGATCATTGCCCTTCATTGTGTTTTCCAGTATCGTTAAAAATTAGGAAATGTTACAGTTGTGTAAGTCAGATGTTTGACAAATTAAAGCAGCTGAGTGATGAAGTCTAGACTGAGAAAAGTCAATTCTAGAAGGAATTTTCAATATATTTCGTGTATAGAGCCCACTTTTTCTCTCTTAATATTTTATTGCATTAAAAACCACAAGTGATAATGAATATTCAGTATTGTATAAAGTGTGTGGGGCATGGACACAGGATGTTGATGTATCTGAGTCTGTGATGTAAGTTTGATACTCTGTAGCCCTGAGACTTTGAAGAAGTTACTTGCTTGAGCCCCAGTTTTCTATAGATAAGATTAGACTAATAGTATTTTCCTGAGAAGAACAAAAGGCAATAATGAACCTAAAGTGTCAGACATAACCGATGAGTTAGACCTGTGTCTTAGTTATTTTTCTCTCATTGCTGAGACAAAATACCAGACACCCAAAGTTAGAGGAAGAAAGTTTTATTTGGCTCACAGTTTGTAGAGGTTTCAGTCCACAGTCAGCTGGGTCCGAGGCAGGGTGGCCTGGCAGACAGGCAGAAGCCAGCCAGATAAGCAAGGAATGCAATCAAGGGGACTAACCAGCTTCATCCTGTATTTTATATATTATCCAGGCTGCTAGGATTAGGGTGTTGCTAAACCAATCAATGGATAGATTTAGTAATCACGTGTCCTCAATCCCACATCTCACACTCTAGATCCAGCTACCTCTTACCACATAAGTCTTTCGGGGGACATCTAGACACAAACCATAACAACCTGGTACTAAATAAATATAAGTTCCTCCAAAATCACAGAAATATAAGAAAGTATTTTTCCTAATACAGCTAAAATTCAGTGATAATATATGCAAAGAACACTTTATTTTCGTATTATTCAAGATGAATTCATCAGTTGATTAGTATCTTCAGTCTGCTGAAGTTCAAAGATGAGATGAACCTAATGCCCGAAATCTTAAGAGCTTTAAATTTGGGAATGGCATAAAGGTAAAATATCTACTAAGGTTGCTATTTCATGTCTGCCAATTACCAGTTTGACATTATAATGTTAGGTAACTTTATAAATTTAGCTTTTCCAACTTTTTTTTTCCAACTTTAAAGTAAAAATGATTTTATAGATCTTTTGAGCAGTAGAGCCAGGTTTTCAACCTAGGTTGTGTGATTCTAGGATTCATGATATTGACTCATCTTTCAGATGGTCAGGGTGTATTTTATTTTCATTCAGATCTTTTTATTAGGAAATCAGAAAAGCAAGTCAATTATTTCAACTGATTTAAAAACCGAACTGTAGCCTGTAATGTTTTGGAAAGCATAGAAAAATATAAACTAAACTTTGACCCAATTCTCCTTATAATCTCATGGTTATCATCTATATTATATATTATATATAGTTCATTAAATTAGAGAAACTGCAAATGCAAAATATAGCTATAGTGCCTAAATATAGTATTTCATATCTTTGCCAATATTAAATTTCATGTGAACTTTTTAAAGTATGATTTTTGCCTATTCACCATTCCTGTTCCACCTGTGGTGGTAAAGTGTTTCCAGCAATAATTCTCATTTGAAACCTCATTTGTTACTACCTGGGAGCTCTTTTAAAATTAAGAATTTGATTTAATTTTGTTTCAGCAATTACTTCCAATTTTCAAAATGTAAATTAATATCAATCCCTATGAGAAGCAAAAAATACTGAATTTTAACGTGGTTTATTTAAAAATTGTTACTTTTGTATTCTTCAAAACTTTCTGCATTGCAAATTCTTAACTGGTCATGAATCCAATCAAAAACCTGTTAATGAAAAGAAACAATATCAAAGACTTTACATTTGTATTTTGCTTACTGTGTTTAAAATACATTATACATTTCAAGGCAGAAATCTATCTTTAAAATGGTTAGTCACAGCTTAATTTCAATGACATTGAACAAAAACCTGAAACTGACTATAAATGTAGCGTAGTTATGGCTTTGCTATTATTTAAAATGCTCTATAAATGTAATATCGCAAGGCACAAAAAATGTCTTCTAGGTTTAATTTCTGGTATTGTTTAATACTATAAAAAAAAAACTATAGCACAAAAGAAACTTGGTTAGAGACAGACTGTTTAATCATCCTGCCCATTTCAAGTTACAGTGATACCTTGTCCATGAACTTAATGCATTCCACGATTTCTGGGGAAGATGGCCTCAGTTGTGTTCATTATCTGATGTGGAGTTTGACAACAGAAGCACAATTTTGCCAAATGCTTCTGTTTGCAAATGGAATTGTTTATAAATAGAAACATTTGTGAACCTGGATATTACTGTATTTATTACTTACATGGAAAGTCTCTTCTAGAGCAAATACGATTAACTATTTGGCACCTATACATTATGGTCTAATTAAAAGAAAGTTACACTTCACTTATTCTTCAGTCACACTTTCATTTGTTTTAGGCCTATTTATTCCTCTTTGTCCTTCTTGAACCATCAATTTTGGAGAATTAAAAATAAAGAAAGCATCGACTGATAGTACATTTTACCAAAGGTATTTATGTATAACAGACCACAGTTGAAATAAAGATGTTCCACCATTAATTGTGATTTTCTAGGATTAATTGATGACGTACTTCGTGTATTTTAAAATTAAAAATGAAGATGGTCATTCAGCTTTGCATTACTGTGACAAATGCCCAAAAGTCAATTTGATTTCAGTTCATGGTCAGCTGATTCTATTGCTGTGGGCCTGAGCTGAGATAGAGCATCATGGTGGAGCCATATGGTGGAACAAATCTCCTCACTTCGTGGTGACTTAAAAAAGAGAGCAGACAAGAGCTAGGGAGCTAATGGGCTCTGAAACACATATAGTGCTCATGGTCGGGACCCATGATCTACTCCCTTCAAATAGGCCCTGTCTCCTAAATTTTAATTACTTCCCAAGAAGAGAATCAAATTATGGTTTCATCAATGGATTAATCAACTGATAAAGTTAGTCTTTTTATTATCCAATCATCTTCCAAAAGTCTCATCTCTGAACATGAGACTTTGGAGGCATTTTAGATCTTAACCATAAAAGAAGTTAAGTGTTGGATGTTTTCAAGAATATTTATTCAATTACACTGTAAAATATATATTAAATATTTATGATGAAAATAAGGTATACTATTTTAGAAGTAAACATAGATGGCTATATTTTGAAAGCGTGTATTGAAACTTAATAATTTTTATTATGGAGCATATGTGATTACATACTTTTAAAGAAGTATCTCATTGTGATTCTTTTTGGGATAGTTATGGACATATATCAGGTATAATAGTCCTTTAATTGCAATTATTTTAGCATATGATTATTCAGAATTTTCACTTGTAATTGGAGCTAATAATTATATAAATGAGTCTAAATGAGTACTCACTGTGCTTACAGCAGCAGATAAAAAACACACTAGATTTTGAAAGACAGTAGTACATATTAGAAAATATATATCTTTGGGTCCAAAGGATATGACACTCCGCTCTGTGCTTATTCTTGGTGAAATTTTGAGGCGTTTATTTAACTTTTACGTGTCTCAGTTTTCCTTTCTGCAATATAGAAACAAAATTCTAGTATCAGTTAATTGTTGCAAAAGAAACCACTCTAAAATTGAGTGGTTTGAAACAGTCTGGATTTATTCTTGCTTACCAGCCCACAGCAAAGCTGGGCTCACTTGGGCATCTGCAGTCTACTGTATGAAGCAGGTAGATGATTCTGCTGAACAAGGATCTGGTGACTGGTTGAGGTTCAGTCTAAGAAGGCCTACACTTGGATGAAGGAATCCTCTTCCATGCAATCTCTCATCCTTTGGCAGGTTACTCCACACTCATTTTCATAGCAGAGTTGTGATTTCATGAGAATGAAAGGAAGCACAAAAGATGTCTTGCAAGTGGCATAACATTAATTATGTTCTGTTCTTTTCATAAATCAAGTCACAAAACCAAGACAGATTCAAGGAGTGTGGGAAAAACTACCCGTTGTTAGGAATAGCCATAGACTTGCGTTTCAAGGTGTGTGGAAGAAGGAAGAAGTAAAGAATTGTGACAATTTGTAATATACCACAGTCCCTTAACTACTAATTTATTATTATGTAGAGAAAGCTCATTGAAGAAAACATGTGCTCAATAAAGTTAATTAAATTAATCAACTTTTACAAGTAAGCCACTTATGTTCTTATAGTTTTTCTTTTGTTACTTCTTTTTATTTTATAAAGACTTTACATGATCTAAGCATTTGCAAGTTCTTCTAAAGCTACGTAAAATAGCAAAGTAAAAGTGTCCACATATGGAAAAGTTGTATTATAAGCACTCATTTAGAATATTACTTTTAAAAATATCTTCTGAGAATTTTAAAGTTCAAAATGCCAATTTGGCAGCCAAATATTTTCACAAAAAAATGTTAGAGCATGTTTTGGGGTTCTCTTTTTTGCATTAATTTATTAGTATCTTTTTTATCATCTCCTTTGTGGTAGAAGATGTTGATATTAACTAATAAGATATTAATAGTTTTATCCTATTAATAACATAACTGATTGTTGGCTATTTTAAAGATATTTTATTTTGAACTAATTTTTAATTTACTAACATTATACATATTTCCCATATATCTCCCAGATCTACTTCTTGTTATATTAATATTAAAAGCAACTACAGTGAAATTTTCAAAAATTGGAAATTAGTATTGGTAAAACTCTGTTAACTAAACTACAGATCTTATTCAAATTTCATCAGTTTTCCCCTAATGCTCTTTTTTCTATTCCAGGATCCAGTGTAGAATTCAATATTACATTTTCTTTTATTTCTTCTTGGTCCAGTTTGCAAAAGCTCCTTGGGTTTTCCTTGTTCTTCGTGAATCTGGCACTTTTGAAGAACATTGATCAATTATTGTGTAGAAAGTCATTAAATTTGAGCTTGATTTCCCATGACTAGAATGAACTGGTGCATTTTACCCCATAATAATGATGCTGAAAAGACCTCGTCTTCTCTGTGCACCTTGTCAAATGTTTTATGGTATCAGTTTGTCTTATTGCTAGTGATATTAACCTGATCATTCATTGAGGCAGATGTCTGTAATAGTAACAAGGAGTCCTTGTAAAAATGATTGATTCCAAATGAGGCAGTGTGAATACAAGATGAGCCTGAGATATTGTGTGGTAATAGATTTCATCAGTGTCAAAAAATAAATAGGGAATCAGGCATGGTGGTTGTAGCTACTTGTGAGACTGAAGCAGGAGGATCACTTAAACTCAGGATTTTAAAACCAGTTTAAACAACATAGTGAGACCTCATCTCAAGGAGACAAAATGTAGGCTTTTTGAAAATAACATGGAAATCAATCAGAAGGAACTTCTGATGCCTGAAGCTAAAAAAACTAGCATGACAAAATAAATGATGGTTGTGAATTTTAGGCTGTATAACTAAATACATGTCTGTGAGTATATAAAGATATAAGTAACCAATAAATATTGTTCCAAGTGGAAAGACGATGGGTATTCTTTTTACAGTAGAATTTTAATTAATAAAACTAGAAGGAATGAGGAAATCATCATTAGGCAAAGAGCACAGTAATATTTGTCCACTGATACACACCTTAATATCAGCATGGACAAGTTTGAAGAGAAATAGGTTTATATAGTGTCTTTGAGTTTTAAAACAAGCATTAATAGTTCTTTATCTGTGGGAAAGGTGTTGGAAGAGTCACAGTGGTTGCCTGGCACCTCAGATAGTAACAAAATTCTACATATGTTATGTTTTTTTCACTACATAAGTACATAAATTTAATATATTTCTATCTTATCTAAGCACTTACTGCTAAGCACTTAGCAAAAGCCGCACTATGGCTGTACATTTGCAGTTTGAGGTGCAACAGCAAAACAAACACAAATTTCTTTTTCCTTTTTCATAGTTTCACAGGTAGAAGATTAATTCTTGCCATAGATTTTGGAAATCTCAGGATGCATTTTGTTTTATTTCCTTAAGAACTTCCATCTTTTCACTTAAGGAAGTACATTATGGCTTCTCTTTGGCATATCCAAGATGCCAACATCACTACTCTTGTGCTTTGGGGCCATTATTATGTAAAATAATGGTTAGTTGAAGGAAGAATAGCAATATGGCTACGGACTAATGCTAGACAAAGAGATGATTCACATCCTGGGTGGGACAGAATGGGATGGCACTACAGTTCGTACTGCTCAGAATGACAATTTAAACATGAATTTTTAATTTCTGGAATTTTCCACTTCGTATTTTCAGACAACAGTTGACCATGAGTAAAGAAAATCACAGAAGGTGAAACTGTGAGTCAAAGATGCGAGGTACTATAAAAATGATTTTCTAAGACATAACTGTGTTTCCACTGTGCAATTTTCTTACCGCACATCTAGATTCCATTATTTTTCATATCTTGTTCTCAAGTAAAGAGAAAAAAATCATTCAAATTGGTAGGTTTTTCTTCTTTGTTATAGTCCCTCATTAAGCACAGTGGTATAGCGCAGAAACTTTAGGTTCCTAAGTACTTGTGACAGTATCTTCTATAGTTTTGTTGTCTTGCCACAGCAAGGATAGAACACAAAGCTTTAATTTGTGCTAGTTTTTGGAAGTTCACTAAGTCAAAAAGGCCCATGCCCTATCCTCTGGCAGAGTGATTATTAGAAGACATGCTGTGGTGATATTCATAAATTTAACCAGCTGTGCATGTCATTCGGGTATAGAACTAGATATGTAAAAAGTAGTATAAGTGGAGAAAATACATAGTGATAACTTGTTCCAGAATATTCTGTGGTCTGTTGCATATACTGTATGTTGAGTAAGCTAAATACCTTACAAATTAAAGGCAAATCCCTATAGAAACCATCTTAATTTTCTTTATATTTTAATAGAATTAAGAAGGTATAAAGTGGAAAAATATCAAAATGTACGTTAAAATTTCGAATACCAAAACATGCTGGAAGTCATTTAGTTCAGTATATTTGTTTAATAGATGTGACAACTATAGTACAGAGACTAAGAAACTTTCAAAATTTGTTGTGGTCTCACTATTTTATGAAGTTTGCAGTGATATAGTCATGATTAAAGAAATTTTCTTGTTCAGAAGAGATGCACAATGCTATTTTCAGAATCAGTCATTACCAAACAGATATTGCCAAGCAAACTAATGATAATCTTATTATAACCGATTTTAATATTTAGTCTATCAAGTTATAAGGCATAAATTATAATATTCATAGCTTATTATTAAATTATAATTAATATAAAAATGACTTAGAAATAGTAGATATGGGAAAATAAATACTTCATTGGTGCATGCAATAATTTGAAATAATAATGCTTAAATTCAAATGTCATTATCTTTGGATATTCTTTTACTCATGGTTGATTCACTGATTAGTTCATAAATATATCAGAAAATGAAACTCATAGGGTTTCCTATCTACATAAGAACTTAAAGTCAAGTGGAGGAAAACTAGTATGAAACAGGTGTACATAATTAATTTTAATTTTAAAAGCTGTTATATGGGGGAAATGCGTTTTGGAAGGTTACTTTTAAACTGAAGTTGGCAAAAAAGCAAAGGAGATAGACTTGTATGGCCAGAGTCAGGAGAGGGTAGCTTCGAACGAAACGTCGAAGCTGGAAACATCACTGTGCAGCGACTTGGGGAGCAGAAGGGAGCTGGATCTGAACTCGTGGGAGGCAAGTGAAGGAGTTGAAATTCTGTATGAAGTGCCATGGAAAATCATTGAGGATTTTAGCAAGAGAGGTGAAATATTAAATTTTTGTTTGTATCTGAGGAAATAGGACATAGGACACAGCCAGTAAAAGTGCAATGATCTTTTCTACAGCTTTTCCTTCATTATCCTACTCATTCCCTAGAAATTGTAGGATTATACTTATAGGCTTGTGATTGAAGAATTGTTTGGGCTCAGATCATTTTTTTTAAGTATTACATACACGTATGTATGTTTGTGTATGTGCATTTTTTATACTTTATATTAATATGTGCTATGTATGATATATATCATACACTGAAAATAAAGAAATTCTATGCTGGCTCTTTTTTTGATTGAACACACTTTTATGCCTGTGGCTTTTAGAGTTCCTTTCAATAATTCCTTCAGTTTACAACATTGGTTTATGTATAGGTTTGGAATTGTTATCCTTGATCATATTTATTTCCTTGCTTTACAAAATATTCATACATATGCAAATGCAAAAGCCTATCTAAGTTGGAATCATGTTCCTGTTATCTCACTAACTGTGTAACTTGGTCAAGTTAATTAATATCTATTTAAGGCTTCTTAGGTTTATCTGTAAAATGGTACCTACCTCATAGGAGGTTTGTAAAGTAAAGCATAATGTATGTAAAGAATTAAATGTTATGGCTACAAGTATCTTATCTTAGTTACTTTCTGATTGCTGAGAGACAATACCCGACACCCACGACTCTAAGGAGGAGAGGTTTATTTTGGGTCACAGACTGTAGAGGTTTCCGTCTGCAGTCTCACTGGCTTCAAGGCAGAGCAGCATGGCAGAGAAGAAACACCTCATGGCAGCAGGAAGCAGGTCGAGGGATCGAGGGAGGAAGGACAGAGATAGACGCATTCAAGTTAAGCCCCTAGTGACCCACCTCTTCCCACAAGTCTCAACTCCTAACATCGTATTTAACTGTAAATGCACCAGCGGACTAATGCACTGCTGAGTGTCGCTCTTCATGATCCAGTCACACCCCCAAAGACCTACCCATGACTGCAGGAAGCTTTGGGAGGATGTCTACATATAAACCGTCACATATGTACTCCATACTATTATTTTTACATTTATTATAGAGTAAAATCTCTTAATTTGAATATGCTGTACTTTAACTTTATCCCACTTACAGCCTCTGTAATTTTTCTCTGACTGAGCTTTGTATAAACCTTAGAAATCTGCAAGAAAGCTACATACAGTATGATATTCACCAAAGACATCAAAGAGGGAAGGTTCATGACAGTTTAGACAGTAAAAATAAATTTGCTAAATCACATTATCTATAGTGCCTAATTAAAAAATAATGTAATTTGGAAACTCAAGAACAGCGATGGTTGGGACAGTTTATATAACTGATGTGGTTGTTTTAGTTCTTAGATTACTCAAAAATTGTAATTCAAATATTTATTTATTTGGATAATATTTACCCAAGATTGCTTTATTAATGTCAAATTAGTGGATTGTAATTAATTTAGAGTGATTCTGGGTAACTACAATAGTGCTTACCATTATCACTTCTGTTTTCATTGCTCGAATATTCATCAGAACTCATGGTTGTGTATCCTAGAGATACTTTTAAACAACTATTTCTATAGACCTTTAAGCAAGATGGAAAAATCAAACTAATATGTGAATAAGTAGCTTTAAAAGAATATATACATTACACACTGAAGAGAAGAATTGTTTGATATCTCTCAAATGAATTCATTAAAATGAATATTTAAATGTTATATGGATATTTCATTTATATCTCAGACTAAATCACATAATTTTTCACTTACTGAAATACCTGATATGCTATTGAGTTGTTTTGTTTTGTTTCTTAAAATAGGATTTCATTATGTTGCCCAGGATTGTCTCAAGTGACCTTCCTACCTCAGCCTCTTGAATAGTTGGAAATATAGGGATGTGTGCCTCTACAATTGGCTTCTAACGACTTCTGGATGCAAAATAGTTATTTTGTCATATTTTGAAGAAACCACAGGTTTTACATAAGTAAAATATGTTTCTTCCACTAAACATATTTGGGACTGAATCAATCAAAATGGATTTGTTGAGTACAGGTGACTGTGTCCTATCTAAAACCATGAAATGACTGCATGATAATTAGTGACCATCCCAATGTATGGAAAATAATATGTAGTTGGTAAAATTATATGTTCATTTAAAACTATACAGTGCAGCATAGGATAGAGGTTATAATCATGTGTCCTGGGGCCAGCTACCTGGGTTTGATACCTGGGTGTAACCTCTCAAAATATCATGACCCTGTTGAAGTTACATCATATTATTCTGTCTTACTACCCTATGCATAAAATGAGAAGGATAATACAAGTGCCCAATTCATGGAGTTTTTTATAAGTATTAAATGAGTTGAATTATGTAAATTGCTTGGAGTAGTTTTCTCATACGACAGTAAAGTCCCTTTAACATTTTCTGTGATTATTAAGTTACTTGGTTTTAGAGATGTAGATATGAAAAATTTTAAAGTAGTATTTGGGACACTGTGAGATTATTGGTTAGAATAGAATGGAAGATACTTACAGGTGTTTTTAAATATGAAAACTAGGTTGATTAGACCTTATGTTATAATGAAGTGTTGCCTGAACAAATCACTAGCCTCTGAGGTAAGGTGACGTCTACTACATCTTGGTTTGTTATCATTTTTAATTTTGTAATTCAAAGGTTAGGATTCTCTTCTCACATAGAAGTGACTGAGAAAATCAAATAATTTCAATCATTTTATGGGTTTTTAATAGATTAAAGCAATTCAGTGTTGGCAGTGTTTTGTGTTGAATTTTTGTTTTGGTAGTATTTTAAGCAAACTCACCAATATTAGAGTGTCACAATTTATTGGAAACTTTAAAGATGAAATGATTTTTGTAATTTCATCCCCTGATGGGGACATATAGTGCAGTTTACAGTGTTTCTTTCACCAGAACTGCAGAGTATAACGTTTCATTGCTTTCTCCCCTGGAGATACCGTATTACCAGTTAGGATATATCTAGCAGCATGTCATTAACCAGGCACTATCAGATCGTCAAAACAAAGAAAATGCTGAGGTTGAATTAGATGTTCCCACTCTAATAATGAGCATAGTGACACTGTGTGAAATTAAAACAGTAGCAACCACACAGAAATGCTGGACTCATGTCCTATATTTTCAAACGTTCAATTAATAATTTAATTTGTTCATTTTGACTTAATTTCTCTGTATCTTTGCTGGCATTTGGAACCATTGTCTTCTGAAACATATGTGCAAAGGTGGTTAAAATAAATTAAATCTACTAAAATTTAATGCTTTTAAAATAATACTCATTCGATATATTACATTACTACTGAATGGAGAATTGGTGGACTCTCCTTAGTTTCCCATTTAAGTGTTTCATAAATGAGCATGACCAACAACTGACAATATACTGTAGATTTCTCTATTCATGGTGAATTTTGCATAAACTTACACTGCTTAAAATTCTGGAGATTAATTTTGTGACAATGACTCATATTAACATATTCAAGATCTCTATTAGTATATTGTGTTATTTAGAAAGCATTACTTCAAAATTAATAATAGAAGAGAATATCTTCCTGTGTTCTCTGATGAACCTTAATGCCTTTCTGCCCTTCTAATTAAGATGTGTCTTTAGAATAATAAAGTAACTTCTCATAGAGAGGAAATTACTTGGAACTTCAGCTTTTAGTTAGCATTTTCTCCCCTGATGTAGATACATTTTCCGTTTCTAATCCTCAATAATTGAAATGTTTTTCTTCTCCTTTGTGGTACTCTTTGTTTTATGCACTATGATTATAAATGGATCTTCTGAGAATCTCTTTATGACCTTGGAAGACTCCAACTATTAAAGTGCATCAGTTTTTGGAAAGGGTGCATCGTGTCTCCTAATTTAGATTCTGACACTGTTAATTTTCGTAGATTTTAGACCCACTCTGACGCTCTTTGTCAAAGCTTCATCACAAATTTTCTTCATCTGTATAATCATCTATATATTTAAGCCTTAGAAAAATAAATAAGAAATATTAAAAATATTTTTTGCTAATATTTGGTTAGTGTTTTCTGTCTTCTCCAAATAGGTAACCATTTTGCCCCAGGAGATTGAATAATCTATATTATTGAAATATATTTACTGCCCCAAGGCATCTTTCATTTGTAAAAGTGAATAAACTTCCAAATTCTATAAATATGTTTGCTTTCAGTGATAAAAACTCTGAATTGATAGATGTGGTACCCATAGTTTAATGAAAAACACGTGAGCTTGGAAACTAGCTAGCATTTGTTACTAGTCTTGGAAGGTTTTATAGCCTTGTCCATATATTTAATCTCTTTACACTTCTATAATGTGACTTTAGTCAAGTTTCATTACTGTTCTGAATTGCGGTTTCCTAATCCTTGAAATGTGATAAATATGAATTTTATAAATCACATAGGAAATAAATTACTTAGCATTGTATCTGGTATAAGCTTAAAAAAATCAATAATTCATTAAACCACTTATTCAACAACTGTTTATTTAGTTCTAACACTACTTCTGTTACTATTAACAGCAATAACCTATCTTTTGTTTTTAGCGCCTAAAATAAAAACATAAAATTTCTCAACCATTACTGTGCAACAGAGTCACGGGAAATTTGTTTGAAAACAATATATGTGTGTGTGTGTATATGTGTGTGTGTGTGTGTGTGTGTGTGTGTGGGTGTGTATAATTTCATAAGTAGGTGATTTTGATTGCTTACATGTGAAATAAGCCAATATCAATTTTTTTCTGTTAACAAGTATGACTTTTTATTGGCAATCCTCAGATCTCGGTTTGGGAATCTGAATCTAGATTAATATGTGAATACTTAAAAATTTTCAGTTTCTTATTGAATAACAGCAACAGAAACCTTAGATATTCTCTTGGTTTCATGACATAACAGGTTTAGTCTTTAAAATATTTATTAAATATCAACCATGTGACAAGCATTGTAGTTACACACTAGGGAAATGTTGTTCAGACAAAAAAAATCCCACTATCCTTTCCCAAGAATGTAAAGTGTGATGGAAAAGAAAAGTAAAAATAATAAAAATTTAATTTTGAAGAATATTATGATAGAACAGATACAGAATATTGCTTATACTAACTCTTTTACCTTCCATCCTTTCTCATGGAACATTGACAGGGTTTATGAAAAAAAAAACCTGCCTACATAAAATCATATAATCTATGCACTGTGCAAGAATACTAATGTCTTTTTTCAAATGAGTCCCACAAATATGCTGTCCTGTCTAGAATAAGATTAAGGTCTTGCTTTTTCATTTCTGGGTTCAAACATTTCTAAAGTTGAAAAGATCCACACATTCAAAGAGTTTTCTCTAAAATTAATTTGATGTGATTGTTCATGTAGAGATTGGAAAATCAACTGCAAAAGATGTTCACTTTCATGTATAATATTCTGATGGAACAAATGTTCCAGTGTTGTGGCTCTCAATCAATATTAATGAAGGACTACCTTCTTGTTGCCAAAGTATTCTTTAGAGATATTAAGAGCCACTGGCAGATACATCAAACACGCTCATATTCATGTAGTAAGAAAATACAATTCATAATAAAATTCCGATTCATGTATCTTTGCTATCAACTATTACCAAGTAAGAATAAAAAACAAAACAAACCTCAGAGATATACTGGATATTTATATTGTCTTCTATATAGTGATTTGAAATATCTTCTTTCTTTTTCAGTCTCTTGTTTCAAAAGTTGCGTTTGATTGATTGTTGTGAAGGTAATATGGAGTAATAACTCTGGGAAAAATTTACCTTATATAATATATGTAGACTACTCTTATATAGTTTGTAACTCGAAAACTTTTGAATAAAGAATAAATATAAGATTACCAGTGCTAAGTTTTGGGAAGTTATTGTGTTCTTTAAGCTATCTTCTGTACTCCATACTCTATTAAATTTCTTCTATTATAAAATTAGCTATTAGTAAATAATACTGCAATACAGGCTAGGTGATAATATTCTACTTGAATGTCACATTTCATAATCATTTCTAGTAACATATATTTTCCTTTACAGTGTAGAATTAATAAGAATCCAGAAAATATGGTAAGTCCACCAAACTTTAAAAAGTACAAAAAAACAAAACAAAACAAAAAAGGACAAATGAAATACTTTGGATCATGGCCATTTTATTATTATTCTTTCCCCTTTGCTATATTCTTTGTCATAATGATGGCAGAAAAGTGATTATTCAATTTGCCAAAACAATATATAGAAAATCAATGTCCATAACATAATGTTATGATTTATGAATTACGTTGTCAGGAAAACAGTGTTCTCATTGTTGAAAAGCTAATTCGTACCTCGTTAACTCAGACTCCCATTAAACCAAAGATAAGTGTTCCCCGTCACAAGTCCTGAGTATTTGGTGAGGAGCTAGTGAAGAGAAGCATTTCTGTATGTGTGTTTCCATTTGCATAGAGATAGTGTTCTGGAACGGACTACAGTTTTATAATGTATTTTTTCTCCATTCCGGGGGAAATCTATAATCTGGATGTACTTTGAAACATTTTTACTTACAGAATGGTCTTGAACTGTTTAGATTTAGTCCTATTTGGATGTTATTCAAAACACTCCTCCCAATATTTAATTGTAAATTGTTTCTGCCATGTTTCATCTACAAAAGATCACACATTTAATGTGGTTAAGTTTTGAATGAAAGTTAAAAATAAATGAACCTTTCAATCAAACAACTATAATACCTTCTTAAATAGTCTACTGTTAGAAATCACTTGATTAAGTTAAATCCAAGTTGAGGATCTGATCTAACAAACCATTTTAAAATAAAAGATAAGGTGTTTTGTAATTTCCCTTTATTCATGTGGGATACATTCCAAGGTCTCCAGTGGATGCCTGAAACTTGGATTTTACTAAATCTGGCATGTACTATGCTTTTCTATGTATAGATACCTATTATATAGTTTAATTTATCAATTAGGTACAGTAAGAGATTAGCGATAATAGCTAATTATAAAATAGAACAATTATAACAATATAGTGTTGTAACAGTTATTTACTTCCAGAATTTTCTATTTAATCTTTTCCCACCTCATTTAATCACCAGTAACTTAAACAATAGAAAGCGAAACAGGATGAGGGTGGTATTGTGTTATAATTGTTCTGACTACCTCGATTGAGTTTCACATGGTGTTAGGACTAAAATTCCAGTAATTTTTTTTTTATTTGTTTGTTTCTCCCATTGTTTTGAATTCACTTTAGTTTTTGAAAGTCTATGAAATGAGTTTCAATAGCACAGGTCAGCAAACTGGCGAAGTCAGACAGCATGACTGTTTTGCTTTTATTAGGATTAAATTTTTGTACCAATTTTTTAATTTATTGTGTAAAGGCTGTCTGGGGCTACTAGCACACTCCTGTAATCCCAGCACTCGGGAAGTTGAGGCAGGAGAATCGCTGCGAGTTCGAGGCCAGCCTGTGCTACATAGTGAGACTCTGTGTATAAAGGCAGGAGAGAAGGAAAAATTGCAGAGGGGCAAAAAGAAACTTGTGGGTTTGATGCCAATGTTTGCTGTCTTGATTATGGTGATGATTCCATAGGTATACATATGGGATGTCACGACTGACCGAATTGTGCATTTAAAATGTGTGCAGTAAAGCATACTTCACTGCCTCTGAAAATTGAAATATTTTAATAGCTAGAGAAATAAAAATTAGATTTAGAAATAAAACGTACAAAATACACACCCAAACATTTTATCATTAGGTTCAACAGATATAATATTATTCTGTCAAACTGCATAAAATTTTTTAATACTCTTAATATTTGCACCTTTCTTTCCAGAGATGAGTAATAAGCCTTTTGCTGACAGCATCCCATAGAACATTCACTGAGTAACACTGCTTTGGGAAACAGAAAAGAAAGCTAAGGCAGGGTCCCTATTCCTCATGGATATTACAATTTGGATAACGATGAAACAGTTACTTAAGAGTGTAAGAGAGGTATATTGTATTCCAAAGATGGTAATTTAGGGCTTCTCAATAGTCAGGAGAATGAAAAGCAGCAAGGTCTTTGGCAGCTATCAGGCTGATATTCAAATTCAATTTCTTTCATTTCCCTCTTCCAAGACTGTAGGCAAGTTATGAAACTGCTGAGAACAGTTGTTTTTTTTTTTTTTTTTCCAAAGGAAGAAATGATTAAAAAAAAATTATCTTCATAGAGCTGTTTGTTCTAACTCTTGGCAACATGCATGTAGTAGATATTCAATAAACGTTAGCTGAATAAAGGGCCTAAAAAATTGCACTTCCAGAGTTGCTAAGCAACTTGCCAAAATATAGTTGTTAGTGATTATTGCTGGTCTCCTACTGGTTTATGATTTCTGTTTGAAGGCTGGATTTAAAACATTTGCTTATACATGAGTTATTTAATTAAAAAAGCTAAACTAGTATTATAGGCGGTATTTGAAAAATTCAAAGATGGTTTCTCTTTATATTAATATTATAATTTTAGGTTATCTGTATGCCAGAGACAAATATATGTTTTACATAGATATACTCTATTCTTCATAAGCGGAAATGCATTTCTTAAAAGTAAATATATATATAAATATATATGTATTTATAAAAATTAATTGCTATGTTAAATTCATTGAGTGTTGGTAAATGTTAATGAATTGCGTAAAGTGAAAAAACGGCATCCTCTCAGTTTCGATTTCCACAAAACAGAATCTGGAAAGGTTACACAATTTAGCAGCAATAGGTGTACAGAGATGTTCATACTTCTCCATGTGTGACATGAGAGGTAAAGCAGAGTAAATGAGAATCCACATTCCAGACTCTGAGCCAGGCATTTTTTTTCTGACATAATCTCATCTCATCCCTTATAACTAGTCTGCAGGGCTAATAATGGAATTGCCACTTTCCAGATAAGGAATTTGAGGCTTAGAAAGGCCATCTTGCAAGAAAGATGGTAGCTGGAAAAGCAGACTCACTAAGGTCTGTTTGCCGTTACATTTTCTTTGATATTGCATTGCCTATTATCTGAGATTTTGCTAATATTTAAAATTTTAATCTTGAATCCTTAGAGAGTAAGGTTAAAGGTGTAGCTTAGTGGCCATAGGTTGGATCTCTAGCACACAGCAAAAAAATTTAACACCTTAAAAACCTTAAAAGCCAAAGCCTGAACTACCCAAATTTTCTGAATTCACTAAGGCATTTTAAAAGTGTTCTTTAATAATTCTCAGCTGGGGAATTGAATGTAGCTTGATTCTATAAGTAACTGAGAAACATTTGAAATTTATGGCCGGTAGCATTTTGGTTTATATTAGTTAGAAGAATGAAATTAGAGGAATCCCTTGAGAATGAGAGAAAATGTGAACACCAATACCACAAATACTTTGGAGTTTATTCTTTTCTCATTATTTTGAATACTTCCAAAGTCTAACAAGAATTTGAGCTCTTAGGTACCACCTTTTTATTGAGGGTTTCTCAATTGAGTATATTTTTATAAATGTTAGTTAATTAATATATATTTAGCCTATGGTAAATAAAACCTATGACAAAAATTCAGTAGAGGACTGTGGTAAAGAGGGGGATCAGGAGTCACACTACCTAAACTTGAATCTTGTTTTCTGGATGATGAGGTAACTCTGGGGAAACTGTAATACTGGTGTGTCTGTTTTCTTCTCTGTTAAATTGTAATGTTGGTGACACCTAATTCTTAGGGTTATTGTGAGAATGACATGAGAGTGACACTACTGTTACAATACTTCGGGCAGTGTATAAACTTCTATATAGTTTATAGAATGTTGTCAGTATATTTGCTTTTGTTAATCATTTTCATTTATATGGATTTGAAACAGTAGCGATTACATTTTTGCATCTTTGTTAAACAAAACAGTTAAAATCAAGGAAGAAGGAAGTATATGAGAACAGGAAGGAAGAAAAGGGAGAAGAAGGAAAGGAGAGTAAGAAGGAAGGTAAGAGATAGATGTGGAGTGAGAAGCTTATAAATGAGTGCATCTTTGTTTCCTCCAGTTCTCATGTGTTTTGACATGCCATGAGAATTCTGTATACTCTCTTACAATCTTATAGTCATTCATTTTGAGTATGTGGGTATTTCCTATTTGTTTACAACTACATCTTGTGGACTTAATAAAGGCATGTGGTGTTACCAATAAAAACAAGTATTCTAAAGTTGCGAAGCCAGAACTGTCACTTACCTAACCCTTCACCTCAGCTTAAAGCCGTATAAAATCCTTGATATATAACTGTGCTTAAACAGGGTAATTGCCTTGTGCTAAGTTAGAGCGTCATAACTTATCTACAGTACATTTATCTCCAGAAGGGTCAAGTGTATAATTTCACTGCCAAATAGTGCTGATTTTTCTCTATTACAGTTATTTTGGCCAGGTTGTAGGTTAAAAGCAACTCTGAACAATGACTTTTTTCAAATGCAACACAAGAACTATTTTTGCACACGTTTACATGTTAAGTTAGTGCAGCCATAGCACGGGAAAATTTATAGGGCTTCCTTGGAAAGCAGAGTTGAAGATTGCTATTTTATGGTTTCACTTTGATCAAATTTATAGGCATGATCTGAATATGACCTTTTTGTAAGATTAACTATGCGTTTCTCAAATGCTGACCATGGTTAGGAATGGTGGTATTAGAATTTGAATTTTTAAAAATTCCCTGGGAAGTACTGTTCTTTTCAAGGACAGATGTAAGCAGAAGGATGGGCTCCTGAAATGAAAATGGAATTTAGAAATGATGCTAGTGGATTTTTCCTACACAATTGTATTATTCTTGCAAATAGTGGAAACTTTTAAGAAATCTCGTATTTATTTTGTTTGGTGTTTTACTTTCCAGATTTTTTTTTGGATTCGGATTATACACACACACACACACACACACACACACACACACACACACATCTCACATGCACACATAAACATATATATTGCTGTGTATACATAAATGTTCTGCTGTTGTTTGTCTCTAAATTATTATTTTAAAGATTTAAGCTGTGCTGTACTTTGTAATACTAAATATATTTTATTGTGGTAAATCAATTGCCATTTTAGTGACTAGTATTCGATTTTCCCATATTCCTCAATGATGTAGGTGTAATATAATTATAAAATCCTAGTTTTTACATTTTATGTAATTATATTTAATTAAGTGGCTAACATTTGATTACTTGATATACTATTAATTTTTCCAGGTAAACCATCACCTTAATTTAGCTCTTTTAAAGCACATTATTGATTATTTAGAGTTTCCTGAGGTATCTTTGGAGTATGCTTGCACATAAGCATAGTCATGGATGCACATATAGAATTCTGTGAACCTGAAATTTAGCAAATGTCACTGAGAATGACACTGGTTAACACTTATCTCCTCGTTTACTCTTCCAGTTGCCACAAAACTCTAAAAAATCACCCCCAAACTGAATGCCTTAAAACAACAAAATAATTGTATAGTCATTCATGCTTTCTATTGGTCAGCAGTTTAGAATGAGAATAGTGAAGAAGGCTTTTCTTTCCTCTGTGCATCAGGGGCCTCCCCTGGATACAGACCCAACAGTGGAGAACAAAAAACCTCCATAGGTATCTGCACTCCTTTGTGTGTTCACTGATGTTTATTTTAGGTTCAGTTTTCACTTGCATTGTCTGTTCAAGTGCTCATTACTTTTTCAGAACTACAACAAAATACCGTAGACTGGATGACTTGTACTAGAAATTATTTTTCACAGTTCTGTGTGGCGGAAAGTCTGAGACTGAGACACTAGACAACTCAGTGTTGGTAAGGGCCAACTTCTTCCCAGACAGCTGTCTTCTTATTGTAATCTCGCATTGCAGAACGAGAAGAGGGTCTCTCTCTAAGGACTGATTTTTAAGGGTGATAATCCCATTTACAAGGGCTATCACTTCTCAAAGTGTCCATAGTCTAATACTAGCATCTCGAGGGTAAGGATTTTAAAATATTAATTTTGGGGAACAAATTTTCAAACCAAAGCACTTAACTCATGGCATTTTAATAGAGGCTTTTTCACATCGTTACAGCTGTAGATGTCCACAGAGACCCATCTGGAAGCCTTATTGATTGTTATGGCCTAACCTCGGTAGTCACTTCATGTCCTTTCCCCCATGGCTATAAGCCTGACCAATTTCCAGGTGTAAGTTGATACCACTTCTTAAAGAATGGAATGTCAAATTCACATTTTAAGAAGAGTATGTAGATTTGTTATAACCATCATCAGAAAATAAAATCTTCTACACCAGTATAAAAAGAGCACAGTCCATAATCAGCCATATGGCTCTTAATGTATGGAGATATATATATATATATATATATATATACATATATATATATATATATATATGTATATATATATATATATTTGTGAAGCCTATCCCAAGAAATAGGCCATTGACCATGTAATAGTTAGATATTTGATCAGTTTTTAGCTGTGTATTGGAATGTTTGAAAGAACATCATATTAACTTTAAGATGTGACAGATTAATAGTTTCATTTTACTGACTGTTTTCAAGAGAATAGAGAAGTTCAAAGAATGTAATAAAGCAGGCTTTGAGAACTAGTGTACCTAAATTAGATCAAAGGGTGGAAATGAGTAAAATAGGAGGGCCAGGGCTTTGTTTCTGTTCAATTAATTCATACCCCAACTTTTAAACTCTGCATTAACTTCGGTAAACTAGTACCATTGCCAATGAAGTTTGCTAACATAGTTTCTTTGGGACTTTTACTCATTCTTTGACAATTGAAAAATGCCTCTGCCTCCTATTTATCACATCTTTCATATAACCTTTCCCCATACCATAGCCTGTTGTCTACCCCAGAAGGAATTCGCTACTTACTTTTTATTTCAACATTGAACAGTATCCAGATTTCTTCAGATTCCTTTTATTGTTTTATTAAAACTATTTATCTATAAGTCTGTTTTTATCTAATCTCCTTGTGAACTTCTTAAACTCATATTTCTATTTTTATTCCTAGAATTTAGTAGCATGCTTAGAATACATTAGATGTCCAGTAGCTGTTTACCAAATAAATGAATGAATATATTCAAAATGTACTTTGTCCCCAAATAGAGAGAAGCCCAGTTATGTGTCTGATATTATTGCCCAGAGATTCCAATATTTGTTATATGACCACATTTTATTTAGTCTTTAGAATTTAAATATGCTATTACTTCATTGGTTATTTAAATTTAAATGGAAAAATTCAACTACTGATTATATATGCAGACTAAATCATTTATCTTTTAGTTTGCTTTTCTTCAGTGTACCTTTTATTTGAAATTAATTGTAACACAAGTCAAATTATGTAGTTGGAATTACAAAACTGCTTGATTTGTATGTTTCTTTTGTGCCTAGTTTTCTCTTTTTCTTCTTATTTTATGAATAAGGTAATGTATCTGTTCAATCTGGGATAAATTTTGATTCTTGATGAGTTCCTTCAATATCTAGACTGCTTACATTCAATCAGTGTGAAGTTGGTAAAGACCATCTTGTACCATAATAGTAAATTTAATTATATCAATTGTTGCTTGTGGACAATATGATTGCTTATATTCACTTTGTTTTATGAAGTATTTATAAGCACATTAACAGTGTAATCAATTGTTTATATAATAGCTGTCTTTCAAAAACTAATTATTTTCAAAGTATCTGTATGTTTGCTTGAATTATATCACAGTCTCATTCAATTGAGATTTGATACCGGAAAAAAAAATCTAATTCAGGGAACTGTGACATAAATTTGGTGGACATCTGCTTTTAGAGCAACCGTGACAACAGTTTCTTAAAAACTGTTTCATCATAGTATACTTAGTGGCATTAGAATACTGCGAGGTTTAGTTCCTGGAAACCAGGCCAATTTCCAATTGCTTCTGTAGTAGCATATGTGTTTGTTCAGCACTGTTAGTGACTCAGCTGGCATGATGTTACTGGTGAATTGTTTGATAGCTATTCATGGGGTCATGTAGGATCATAAACTCTCTGAAAATAGGCATTGTAAACATCTTCAACTCAAACAAAGGTAGATCCGAATCTTAGAGCTTGTTATTTTGTAAGCAAAGCAGATTCTCTTGGGCCACTGTGATACCTGCTGCACATAGGCCCTAGAAATAAGCAACTGGCGATTGTCCTAAGGAATTACATCACAGAGGAGCACTACTGTGGCAATTCCCCAAACTTTAACAAGATTGCTGGGTATGATGCAGTGCAGAGTCCCTGTGCCAGATGATTCATTGAGGCGACTGGCAGAGATGTCAAGATATGCCATGTGATTACGTTCATTAAACGATGATCTGGGAAAGCAAAGGCACTGAAAGAGTTTAGAGTGTTTTCCTGGAAGCATATCTGTTGCATGGTAAGTGGTAATTTCTGATTTGCAGGCAAAGAGAAGTTGCATACGCCTTGAGAATGAGAGTTCTAAATGTTAGTGATTGCATGCCCAATGCCCACAGTCCAAATGATTTAATTGCATGCAGGGTTTCAGCATTCATATTCTGCATATATTATTTCATTTTAAAAGGCAAACGGATAACTTAGATTTATCAGAGGTATCATTCCCTTTATTTATGAGTTGATATTCATTGTGTTTGACAGATTTGCCCTTATTCTTGCATAAAATTGTATTATTTTATTTTTATTGTTAATATATGTTTATGGTATGTAATAATTACATTCATCTTGGGGAATTGGTACGTAAACATCTTGCCTCAAACATTTTTACTCCCCCATCTCCTGCCTTCTCCTCTCACTCCTTCCTCAGATCCCCTTCTCATCCCCACAAGTCTACCTCCATAGTTCGTAACCATCCCCCTTTGTTTTTGTCTTTAAATTATTTATGATATGAGTTTCTCATATCAGAGAAACCATACCATATTTGACCTTCTGTATGTGATTTACTTCACTTAGCATTATGGTCTCAAGATTCAGCCATTTTCCTACAAATTCTTCTGTCAAATTCATCCTTTATGGGTGAGTATTATTCCAAGTGACACCTATATCTAAGTGACCACATTTTCTTTGTCCATTTATCTGATGATAGGCATATAGGCCACTTCCATAATTTACCTATTGTGAATTGTGCTGCTGTAAACATGGATATACATGTATACCTACATATAGCTGGGTCAAATGGATTCCTATTTTCAGTGTTTTGAAGAATCTCCATACTGATTTCTAAAGTGGTTGTGATAGTTTACATTCCCACTAGTGGTATAGAAGGATTCTTTTTTTCCTAAAACCTCACCAAAATTTATTGTTTTTTTTTAAATCTTGATTATCACCATTCCTACTTGAGTAAGATGAAATCATATCGTTGGTTTCATTTGCATGTCTTTAATTGCCAAAGAAGCTGAACATTTTTCCATGTACTTATTCATATTAGTACTTCTCCTTTTCAGAAGGGTCTGTTCATTTCCATTTTCTGTTTTTGAATGGGTTTTTTATTTTGGGAGGTATGATTTTTTTTTTGAGTTATTTATAGAATCTAAATATTTCTCTTCTCTTTGAGGAGTAGCTGGAAAATATTTCCCCATTCTTTAGGTTGTCTTACAAGTCTGTTGGTTGTTTCCTTTGCTGTGCAGAAGGGTTTTAATCGGATAGCTGTCCTTCAAAGCACCTGCTCATTCTAAAAGCTTCCTGGCCACTCAGAAATAGGTTTTAGCCTGGCTTATTTTCATTGCTTTTGGGCAGTGGAGTGGGGCTACTAATATGAGGCTAATGGTATGAGGCTACTAATTATTGGGGCTACTAATAAGACTTTGTGGTTGATGATTTAGAGTGACTGGAGATGTGTCTGCAAGCTCTTTTATATAGAAATGATTTGGACATATTACCACAAAATGAGTGATTAAGCCTGATTCTGTTAAGTGTATTACTGGTTTTTGGTACGCTACTCCATTATTCCAGTTATTATGGTTCACACTTACAAAATTAAAGGTTAGAAGATTTATTAAGATTGCTTTTAGTTCTATTCTTCTGTAATTTAAAATTAGTATAGGTAAATAGTACCATGTTTGGTGGGAAACTGTGATTTTTCCATTTTTTAGAAAACACTACGATACTATAGTTTTTAGTTTTTCTTGCATTAACATAACCATATGATTGAACTATAGAAGTAGAGTCTTAAACACTTGATCAAGAATACTAAATTTGAACAAAATATGAACGAAAAGCAGTTAAGATTTGCGTAATAATCTATTTTAAATTATTACCCAAAATAGTAACTTGAGCCTATTGAATCATAGAAAAGTAACAATAGGGATTATTCTATTTTCTTTGTCCACCTAGATATCAGTAATATTTATGATATAACATTGTAGCTGGTGAATTTTAGAAAGATAATCTTCAGTGGTACTGAGTAATCAAGTACTATTGTATTCTAAAAGTTACCTTTCATAAAATATTTAATAGGTTCCTTTAAAAACACCCATATTTCCAGGTGTTCTAAGTACCTCCTTCCCATAACCTAGTTGGTGGATTTGCATTTTAAAGGAATAAGATCAAATGTTCTTGTTTATCCCGTGTTTCCTTCTCATAAGTATATGTTTTAATTAATTAAAACAGTGCATTGTTTATTTCAGTATATTATAAAATAAGATTTAATACAAATTAATTGAAATTCTTATTTATCATGTGTAGCTGTAGCTGAGCTTACCTGATATATAAGGGTATATTGACAGTTTGCTGATTGCAATAATGCCCACAGTGAATAGCAGTAGAATAGCCTAAGGATTATGTACTAATTTACCAAGAGCAGAAATCTGGAGACTATAAAAGTGACTATGCAAAGAGTGTTTGCAGAGGATGTTTAAAATGAGCCTAATAGATGGTAAATAAATATCTAAGAAAAGTAAGGAAGCTATGAATATTGTTGTCTGTTTTGGAAAGTGAAAGATCTTTTGGAGAGAAATCTAACTTAAATTTATTTCTATAGGAAAAAAATCAGAAAGGAATCTATAGATTTGTTGTATTGTTGCTTAAAAAGAAATCTTAAGTGATTTCAAGAGAGCCTTGAAAATGATGGTGTGATAGCTCGATTAAAAGTTTTGAGTTAAAAGGGTAAAAAATATACTTTTCTGTTTTAGTTAATTTTTGAGACAGACAGGGCAAGGAAAACTGGTGGAAACAGTGGATACTTGGACATTGAAGGGATAGTGTAGACTTTGTTGTACTAGTACTGTACTATATTCCACTGAGGAAATAGAGGGAAAAAGAGATTATATACATGACTGGATCCCACGATTAGTGGCAGTAGTAGTAATTCTTGTATTCACTTAAGAACATGAAAAGACTATCTGGCAGGCTTTTCCCCATCTCATAAAGTATCTTAATTCTACATCTGATGACAGTGTTTATTATGCCTACTTAAAATGTATGTAACATTTATTATGAACCAGATATAATTTTACATATTTTACAGATATTGACTCATTCTCATAGCAATCCTGGGGTAGCCAGCCTTTAGTTTGGTCCCACCAATCTTGCCTTCTTATTTTCATATTCTTGTGTAGTCCTCTATATTAGTGTAGCAGGTTTGACATGTGTGATGGTGTATCACTTCTGAGATTAGGTTATGAAAGACTGTGAAGCTTCTGTCTCTCTTTAATAGAATCCTTGAAAATCTCCTGTAGTTCTATGTTTTATAAGTACTTCTCACAACCATTTTAAAAGAATAAAATCAAGTGCTCTTTTTTGCCATGTATTTCCTTCTCATAAATACATGTTTTATGTGTACTCTCTCGTTTTCTTTTTGGCATTCCAGAAGAAGGCGACTGCTATATCATGTATAACTGGATGGAGAGGGAATTGTGAAGAGGTAGGGCCTCTCGCCAATAGCCATGTGAGTGAATTTAGAAGCAGACCCTCGGGCCACTCTCCAGCTTTTACAGGACAGCACCTTTGGCCAATAGCTTGAATGAAATTTTGGGAGTTATCCTGAGCCAGGACCACCCAGGCAGGCTGTCCACATTCCAGCACCGCATTTAAGTCACTCTTACCAGTGTAAGAGTGTAAGTGTTAGCCTTTTTGTTTAAGTCTGAAGTTTACAGTCTGTCTCAACTAGGAGGAAGTTTTACTACTGTTACTTTCAAATTAGGAAGTCTGCCAACTAGAATAGGGGAAAAATGAGGAGAAAGTGAATTGTGAGTGTAAATCACTGGCATGAAGATGTTAAGGAAAGGTGAAGGAGTGTGGTGCATTAGGTGAAAAGTACGTGAAGGATGGACCCTCACCTGAGACGGATAATTGCCTTCTGTGTCTTAAACTGGGAGCTGAAACCTGTTTCCTTGGTTACAGAGAACTTGATGCTCAACAGTCAAAAGCAAAATAATTTAAAGAATGTTTGTATCATAGATGAGTGGACTAAGGGAAAATAGCAGCTTTCCTTGTCTCTCTATATGACATCTGGTGATGTCAGGCTTAACATGTCTCCTTGAAACCCAGCAACTTAAGATATTGGAAAACTTAGTATGTTGAATGTAATTTAGATATAAAAAAGAAAGAATCAAAATGAATGAAGAATAATTCATAATGAACATTTATGGAACTAATATAAATATCTTAGGATTTATATTTAGTATCATAACGGCAGTTTTAAAAAGGTGTTTAAGAATTTGTGTCAAGTATATTGGCATGGAAAAATATGAAGTTTATAGCCTGTCTCAAAGTTTATTTAAACACATAAAAGAAAAATATTCCAATTATTTGGGAAAACAGAAAAATTATGACTGACTGAATATGTTTGTTTTTTTTTAATTTAGGGGGAACAGACTGTATAGTAGCTATAACATGAGATACACTGTAACTCTGGAGACATTTCCTGGCTTCTTTGTCACAGTTAGTTTACCTGTCACCTTTATCCCCATGTAAATGCCCTTAAATATTTGCATGGTATGATTATTGCTTTAATGCCTGTCTCTGCCATGGTTTTGAGAACTAACAAGAATGAAGCATTATTTATCTTTATATCATACTATGTATATAGTGGTTGGCACACCTTAGGAACTCAACAAAATATTAGCCAGCTGAAAAGTATATTAAAACATAGTGATTGGAAAAGATAGTGGTTCATTAGATTTTATTTCATATAAAGATGAGAAATTGACACGTTTGGTAGAAATCTAAATGCAAGGAAGTATTATTTGATAATAGCTTTCCAATTATTTAAATGAGAAAAAGTAATCAGTTATTACATTTTATAGCGACACAGATATGTTTTAAAGGTCAAATGATCATAAAGTACTTAAGCATGCAATGTACCATAATAATTTAATTATTCATATTATTTTACATATTATTAAATATTTTTCAGAAAAGAGATTGTAATAGGATTTAAAAGCAGTTGCTTACAATTGCAGGTGTTCCAAATGATTCATCTCATTCTTTCTTCACATAGAACAAAATAATTGTTCATTTATACAAATTTCTCCTGTACCTGTTATGTGTCTGACACTGTTTTAAGTGCATAATCTCTAGCACTTAATACCTTGCGTGGAAAATTTCTCCACTCAGACAGTTTAAATTTTAGTGGCAGAACAAATAAAATAAATGTGTTCAGGCAATGAATTATTCTTATTTGGACATGCTAAGCTTAAGAAGACTAACAGATATCCCATAAGAATCTTTAGAAGAAAAAATATGTACTGTATATATGAAGAACCTACAGAGATCAGGACTGTAGGTTACGATTTGGCACTTCGAATAATAATGATATATAAACAACCTAGCATTGGGTAGACTCACCTATGGAGGCTGTATAAACAGAGGAGAGCAGAGGACAGAATCATGGCTATTTCAATATTTAAAGATCTAGCAGAGCAGAGTAATCTATGAAAATAGTATGAAAGAAGATGATACCAAGAAGCTTAAAGGAAAAAAAATCATTGCAATAAGAATGGCCTAGTCACTTATATCTTGTGCTATGAGAGGTAGAGAGGACAAGGACAGAGAAACTGGGTCGTACAAGATGACAACCACGGTGAGTCATGTATTCCTTCTGCTTCTTGTAATAATAGTAGTAATACCTTTTTTTATAAAAAACACAAGTTCTTCTCAGGACCAAACATCGTTCTATGTATTTATCAGGTATTAAAATTTCAATATATACAAACTAGAGTCATTCATATATAAATGGATGTTCCTTGAGAACATACTCTTAAGTGAAATAAATCAGACACTCATGAGCACACATTGAATTGTTTCTCTGATATGAGAAACCATAACTGTAAATAAGGACAAAGAGGTGTAATAGATATTATATAAAAGGAGGATGGTGTGCAGAGGAGAGGAGTACTAGAAGGAAAG